>VZRM01015739.1:983787-999900 GCA_013397955.1 Grantiella picta
CAGAAATTAAAACATTGGTTATATACCTTTATCTTTATGACAAGACTACTTCTGTAAAAAGAATAAAAACCATACACACAATGAATATCTATGAAAAGCCAACATTATATTAGTATGCATTTATCACAGGTCCAATTTCACGAGCAACATCCCGCCCGAATTCTGCTGCAATGTGAGTCCTTTTGTCCATAGGGTACTGTGCAGATTCTCCCGAGCCGAGGCCAGGCTGTTTCCATCCCAGGAGCAAGGAAAAGGCCTTTCTCTCTCAGTCAAGGCCTTTTACAGTTTTAACTCTTAGAGATTGGCTCTGCTGGACTTGATGTAAAAATTCCAGAACTTACACTCAGGACACACGGGAGCCATCTTTGTGCCACTCCCCACCCCTCAGACACCTCCCCAAGCCTACCACAACAGCTTCTGAGGGGTCCAAATTTCTTCTAGATGTTAAATATACTTTACTGATGTTTTGGGCCAATCAAAACCACCACATTGTCACTGTCACTCTCACTGTCAAAAGGAAAAAGTCATTGTCATAGGTAAGTTTATTGTTCAGTGTGAAGACAGGACAAGAGGTTACATATCTGTAATACATATCTGTAAACATCTTCATCCCTGAAAGTGGAAAAGTATAAGGAGAAAATAAATATTTAAAATTTTGGTAGGCTCTACATGATTATTGACAGCTGTGATTGTAAATTACAACACATTTTTATCATACTTCTTTAATAGCATAGGAAATATTCAGCATATAATGTACATCTATATAAAATGTAAAATTAACCAATAATAAGTACTCAACTCGTATTCTATCTATATAATACATATAGGGTACATAAACACACAAAATTATAAATATTATATGTGTATATGTGCCATGTACGTGTACCCATAATATGTAAATTTACCATGCAAATGTATGTAGCACTCTCAAATTTTAAAATGGGAGGGATTGACCTCCCATGATTGACCTCCCTCAGGTGTCCATGAAGTAGTCAACCACAAATCAGCTATGTACTCTTGGCCCCTTGTATAATCAACAGAGGGAAAGAACAACTGTTAGCAACAGAGTCCTCTGCATTTAATTCCACTTCGCACAGATGTATAGCTGAGGTAACTGTACTTCCAGAATTAGCCTGGAGAAACATTTTTTCACATCACTAGCCCTCACTCCTCCATGATTTCCCACCCTCCCCTTTGGTTTCCAAGTTACACCAGCTGCCACAGGGCAATTAATTCAGAATCAAATGCTGATCAGCAGGAAACTCATGAGTAAGAAATTAGCCATATTTTGTCTCTGCAGATCTAGCAAACACACAGGATCATTGAGATGATACATGCAAACACTGAGATCATCTGGAAAGTTTGAGGAACAGTCAAACACAAAAACATTGACGAGATTCAGTATCTTGACTGATAAATAATACCATTGGAAGTGATAACATGAATTATTTCTATGTGTTTATATACTGCACTCTATTTTTGATGACCTCAATAGAATTAACATGCTGCTTGACCTTAATTTTAAAAAGTCATTTTGCCACTATTTTTATTTGAATAGAATTTTCTGGTTACTGCAGTCATAAAGCCTCAAAGACACTTCCCATTTTTCTTCACAACCTCTTACAAGTCATTAAATGTTTCTCAGAGTAATTTTTGAAGCATGGCAAGCCTCTGGGAAACTCCTTTTTTGAAGATCATAGGAAGCAGTGTATCATTATGAAGGATTTCATCTCCCAGAGTGCTGATTCTCTAAGACAATCAATAGCTGGTTCCTCCTGCCCCTTCGTATTATTTTCTTCAATAAATAATCCCTCTTTTTTTAGCGTTTTTATACTTTTTTTTTTTTTTACCTTGTTTGCATTTGTGAAGCTCTGTTCATACTTCTCACTTCAGATGAAATTATTAAAATTGTTAGACAGGACAGGCCCTTGCTCCAGAGACTTGAAATTTACTCTGAGAGCAGAAAGCCTTGTGTATTTAGACTCTATGTGAGTGCCCTACTGAAGCACAGCTCCACAGCCCAGACCCAGGGGTACACAGGCACACTGTCTTATGTTGACTGGGAGCTAGGATGGACCAGACACTCCATAAAGACCTGGGAGGTACGATCTAGGAAGTGGCAGAGTCCTTGTGATCCGTTAGCTGAACGAGGTCCTAGTTCCTGTGAAGAACTGCAATAGAATAGGAAGCCTCCTTCCCTCAGGGACAATTCAGTCTTCACAGCACAAAACAAAGCTTTAAGGGGTCTGTATCTGCATAAACCACATAGATTCATGTAGCAGAAAGACTACTTAGAGGAGCTCAGCTAGCAGCAAAGCAATCTGCAAATTAAAACATAAGTAAAGATTATCTGTCATAATCCTATGCTCTTTACAGCTGAATGACCATAAATGAAACTGCTTAATGTATGAAAAAAAACTCATATATAATAGTTGAATGCCTATCTGGAATAGCCACTGAGTGGCTGCTCTGGAATTGCTATGCAAAAAAATCAATCAAAGCCAAGATGATGAAAAATGGGCTGTATTTCTTTGATTAACAGACACAGAAGGCGACAGAATAGAAAATTAGTACTGTTAGAAAAATAATTTGTAAACAGCCCACACAAAGGAACCTGCGTAAGTCTACGATTAAAAAATTCTATAGTGGTTTTGGAGTGCTTCCATTTGTACAAAAGAAAAGGATTCTTTTTATTGAGAGGATTTGTTCAATAAGAAGTTTTTTTATTCAAGAAGCATCAAAAAATAATTGTGGGAAGAAACTCTCTTCCTTGAGATCATTATATCAGGGATTGGACATCAGGAGAGGTATCCTCACACAAGCATAACCCTTCCAAGTTCTCTAGTCTGAAATTCTTCAAGAAAAGTAAATTCAAGCAAGGCCAGCAACTTTCTCTCATGATCATATAAAAATTATCCAAAAGCCAACCCCAAAGAAGTATTAATCCTGTTTGGTAACACCCAGGAACTGTCAACACCTCCCTTGATCTGCAGTGTGAAAACTACTGTATGCTCTTTACTCAGAAAAAACTTCTTTCATTTAGTATTTTATTCTAGCTAGTATGGGAGTTCAAAAAAGTTGTGAATTTTTTAAAATATTCACTTAACATTATTGAAAGCAAACATTTTTTCAAATGTGTGGGATTCTACAGATGAGAACTTCAAAACCCCAAGATCATTAAAGAGCACTCTTGAAGTACTGCTGTTCCTAAAGTATATAAGAAAGATTTCTAACTCTGCAGATAGACTCTGAAGCTCGAGGAGTCTGCAATAGTTCAGATAACAAAACTAAAAATACAGGAAAATTGATTTAGTCATTTATTTGCATAATCACAAGTAAACCTAGCTCACAGCAAATGGAAAATTGCAGAAGGTTTCTATTGAGTGAAGCTTTGCTCTATTTATGTAGAGGAACATATGGTTCCAGAAAAACTGGAACAGAAAATATCTGACTGCTCTAATGATGGGGTTGTTAACACAATTGTTATTTAAGCACTCTGGCATTTCCCTTTCTTCAATTTCCTAAAACCTTGCCAAGTGTTAACCATTTTCACTGCAATGCAGAGATTCTCCAGGCCATCATGGAATTGTCATAACTGCTAGATCAACCTTTCTCTTCCTGATATTCCCTGCTTTGTCAACTACCCTTCTTCTAGATCGTTCAATAAAAGAGACAGGAGTTTGACAGACAGCAGCTTCTTTTGCAAAAGAACACTAATTAAGCATTGGAGAAGCCTTTCTTCTGCACAGAAAGAAACATTCTGTGAAAAATAATATTGAACCATATAATCAAGTCCTTAATACCAACATCTCCTAACTTTTATAAAAGTAATACGATCCTTCTAACATCACTTTTAGGTATCAATATTTAAATCTTGCTGAGTAATGTGTTGCAAAAAAATGGGCATCACTACCTTAAAAAAAAAAAGTTGAAAAATACTTTTAATATGCAGCTGCAGAAAACCAGTCTTAAAATGTGTTTTAAGTATACAGTAATCAATAATTCTTGTTTATCTCTGCTCCTATTCACTACATCTCTAACAAACCACTAACATTCATTTGGTTGGTAGACTGTGTATTCCTATTGGTACTTTGGGGATTTTCCAGAGTTCCTTACTTTGCTTTCTCAGGGTCAAAAGTCTTGTAAGAAATTACAGATTTCAGGAGATTATTTCCTGTATCCTGACTCTTTTTTTTGTACTAGCCAAGACAGAAAATGACCCAGTTGTTCAGTGGCTTGACTTCCCATCTTTTGGGAAAATCCAATTTGCAGCAACCAACTAAGCACTTCCAGTACAGTTCCAATATTGGTATGACAGTGATGGGGGCTGCTGTGGGATCCCCACTCCCATGTACAGCAGGAAGAAAGCCATCAAAGGGTACAGAGGGCAGTGCCAGCAGCCTTGGGTGACATTAAGTGTATACCCCATCCTTAGAGATTATGGCACACAGTTCAGAGTCAGGGAAGTCAGTGACCTTCTTGTTAAACCATCATGAAACGATTTCTAAACTGCACTTCTTTGCTGTTACGGGAATGTTGCACATCCACATCCATATCATATCCCTGACAGGAAGACATTTACATTTCCAATATCTGTGCTATGCACTTCCATATCTCTAGGGTTCCTTACAAGTATGAGAATGGTTAATCACTGTATTTTCCTTTGTATGAACGGAATGTTGACTCTATGCAGTTTACATTTTTTCATATCTGTTCTCTTAATGCTGCCAAATTTTGCTATGGAGTGAGATTATCAACAGACACTTAAAACCTAGAAAGAAACATACTACTGACATACAGCAAAGTTTTGATTAATGGATATTCCGTAAGCATCCTTTGCAAAGAACAGAACACTTGCAGACCTTGTTTAACAAAGTAAGTTCATTGAAAAGAGCATAATAGTTTTCCTGCTTGTCAAAATAATTAATTTTTAGATAATTTTTTTAATTATTGCAGTAAAATCTGCAATATTGTAGCTACCTCAAAAGAGAAGATGGGTTTGTGTGTTTTAAAGAAAGTTTATCTGAAATATTTTTCAGGAAGGGAGAGGGCAAATAGATGCATTTTTAAGAGACTACAAGTCTCTTCAAAGTCTTAGGTCTCCGTTGCTCTGCTGAAACCCAACAAAATTGTCTTCTCATGTAATCAGCAAGCACAACTTTTTCGACAAGGCTGTGGGGTTTCTTACTGAAGTCTGAACTCCTCCATATGAAGTTTTCTTACATAACTGATCAGAGATTACCAATGTAGGGAAGAAAATATTTTAAGACATGTTAGGAAACATGGAGAGGTATTTATAACTTGTGCAGTCTCCGGTGTGGTATTTAGGAGATGCTGTCTTTGCTGCTGGACTAAGAAAGTGGGTCTTCTGCACTCTACATGGAGAGCAATAGCTCCTGGAGATGATTCTCTCCTCCCTCCAAGTGCTAAAGCCAGCGGCAAAGTTCTGCATCACGGGCTGTTCGGGGCATTTCTCCAGTCTAATCCTATGGTTCATATAGCCAGAGAAGTTTTCATCAAATCCTTCAGGTAAACAGAGATAGTTCATTCTATCTCACAATTCTTCTTGCTATATTAGAATATATGTGATTGTACATTAGTAAAATATCTAAGAAGGAATCACCAAGACATAAGTTTAAACTCCATTTGGGGTTGTCAGATGCCTTTAAGAGGAAACTGGTCCTAAAAAAGGTATCTGCTCTGTTGGTCTGAGGCAGAAGACTGAAACTGGTGATCTTAACCATACTACTCCTCAACATGAGTTAAAAACAATTGTTCGCATTGCTCAGTACTACCCAATATCAATACCCAGTAACAAAATATGTTGTTCATTTCATCTCACAACCAGCAAACTGAAGAATTTTACTCATAATACAGCTTCACCTTAGCAGTTCATCTCCAGGTAAATATTCATCATGATCAAAACAGAGTAAAATACACACACTGGCCATTGTATCAGAGTTTTTGAATGCGGGCTATGTGTCAGTAATGCTCTGCCACAGTGTCCGTTCCCATGGAAATAGTTTCTTGGAATAACAGTGACGAACACAACAAAAGTTCTTTAATATCATAACTCAGAATATATTCTAATTCTTTCCCCAGCAAAGCAACCAGCATCAGAAGCAGGAGAGGGAAAAGAAGGCAATAAAACATTACTTCAGGCAGCAGACCTCTCCCAAGCAAAGCCCCCACACACATTTGCAATGACTCAGGGAGATGAGAAGACAGCATGGACTGATGGCATTGCAAGTTCTACAAATGACAGGCATTCAGGAATTCTTGCCACATCCCTGACTAAGTGTGCACTGCAAAGTGTGTCCACACCAGGGATCCCCACAGACCACCCAAAATACTTCCCAACATACACGGGTCACACCAGATTGTGATATCAAAGGAACAACCCCGTTGCTAACACCAGAGCATCCCCTGACAGAGAGTTTGGTACAAGCCATTCCCAGAGGGGCTTGTGCTTCACCCCTTCTGAGCCTCCAATGGTTTCCTGTCCTCATCCCCCCGTCCCAAGAGGCTGCAGTAGCCCCAGGAACATGGAACTGCCACTGCTAGGAGAAGGACATGAGCTCTGTACTGAGTGTGTAAGACTGACTAAAACCACAGCAGATTTCTAGTTGAAGCTTTCTTTTCACACCTGGCAAGGGAAATGGAAACTCAGTGGAAGGAAGGCTTTGGCACAAGCAGCTGACAAGCACTAACGTCAACATTCCGTGCTCCAACTCTGCAATCCCTGCTGCATGTTTACATTTACTATTATACTCGGAAAAGGACTTCATCCTCACCCACAGTTCTCTCTGTACTCTTATGAAACACTCCTGAACTGCAGAGATATAAAGCCACTCACAATTATAGGAAATAATAATTTCCTTAGAGGTAAATTTTTACACAAATGGCAGAACAATAGTTGAGGAACTTACCATGGTCTCTCAGGACGATCTAATGCATCTTAAAAAAAGAAACTATTCATCTGAACTGGAGTAAGACATTGGCCAGAGGCCAAGGATATTTCACTCTCATTACAGTGGTATTTGGCACAGAAATACTCTTGAAAACAACGTCAATATGTAAGAAGTACAGTATTTTCTGATTATTAAAAAAGCTGGAGAAAGGGCTTCAAGAACTTCTGGGGAAGCAACATGCAACAAAGAAACATTAAATAGAAGGGAAACATACACAGGAAAAGGAAATGGTAAAGGATAGGGAAGAGAAGAGCAAAGAAGTAGAAGATAAGAGCCCAACAGAAGTGAAATTCACCTCAGTTTCAGGTGCTCACCATGTATATGAACATATTGGAGTTGCCTATCTTCCCTGTACAGTCGAGGGAGATGAGGTCATAGTCTCAGCGATGCAGCCTAAGGTTTCATTGACCTGGCTAATGTTGGAGACCACTTTGGGGTGAAATAAACTACACAAAAAAAATTTCACTCACAACATTGGCCACCTCTCCAAAACTGAGAAACCATGACCTGTTCAGGGAGCAGAATAGTATCTCATTGCTCTTTCTAATGCAGAAGTTAATTCTGAAATTCTTTCTTTCTGTCCCAAGAATAGAGATGTAGATATCAGACTACAATCACCAAAGTGATCACTGACTAAGGGCACAATTCAATTATTCTCTGAAACATTTTTCAAAATATACCTGCTATTTTTGATAGTTTCTCAGATGATGAAACTATAGTACATTTTCTTTTGTAATATTACAGTGAACTGAAGGAAAAAGAATGCAAAAATATAATGAATTAAAATCCACATCTCATCCAAATAAATGATCCTAAATCACTCTGCCACTTTTCTTTCATATTTAGAAATGTGTCTACATTGTGCAATGCAGCAAAGATATTTGGATTGATTATAAGCCTGCATGCCTGTGCAGCATAGTGCCACACACTGCCAAGATGCTGGAAGCAGGAAAGATTAGCTGCTGCTGCACTCTGCCTAGGGTACACCCTCGACAGAATTTATCAGCCAACTCAAAAGGAGCATTGTCTTAGAGCAGGTAACTTTCTTTAGGTTCTATATGAAATGGTTTAAATAAACTTCAATTCATGAGCTCGTGGGGCATTGGGTATGGTCTTTAACTTTCAACAGAGAAAACTGGATTGATACATCTTATTGTAGCAACTTTTACTTCTTAATACTGTGATATCACCATCTTTCTGTTCCTGACTAGATGCTGCTCTTAGTGCAGCATGTGGATAACAACTGCATGATTATTCTCCAGATTGGAGAAACACCAAATTCTAAGTAGTTATCCTAATAAAGAAGCTCTCCTTTGCCCAAGGATTTCCCCATCACCAATTTACTGGCAGGCTGTTATTCCTCTGTCACCAAGAGGGCCATGAAGGGCAGTATCCCTGTAAAAAACCTGCTTGGCACAACATGGCATTCTGCATTTTCAACAAGGATTTTCAACATTAAAAGCTAGGTGACATTTAACATTTCAATAACTTTGTCTCCAAAAAATCACATTGTCTAAAACAGTACTATTGTTGGCAACTTCAACAAAATTATTAATTTTTCTTTCCAGCTCCAGAGAACAAAACCAAAAAGGTAAAAGTCGGTGTGGTTTTTTGGAAGTGAAAATTCCAATTTCAAACAACTCTTTCAAATATATGTTGTTCTGAAATTGTTTATTTTGCTCTAAATGAAGTCAGAACTACACATTTAGACATTCTTTATTAAAAATCAGTTTTTTAATTTGCTAAAACTATCTGAGTTTCCATACCAATTTAAAAGGGAGATAAAATGTCATCATTTCGCAAATAGGGAAAACATTGTCTTCCCAGTTCACTGAGTTTAGCACAGCTAACCAAAACCAGTTCTTTCCACTCAAAGATCAGGTCCTTTAAACAATAAGAATGATGATCTCGCCCCATGTAAGTCCAAAGAAACCAGTTCAGGAAAATTACTGTAAACAATTTTTAATAAGGTACAGAGAGAAGGGAAGACAGCCAGAACCAGAATGCCAAATGGCTGTCTCATTTTATCTATGTTAGCCAAAAGACCAAGGAGACCAAGACTTCTTTTGTAAGTACTGGCATAAATGTGAACTCACCCCTGTGCTGGACTTGTACCACTGCATCACATAAGAGATGTGATTAGCATAGAATCAACAGAAAAAGAAGGTAGGGAATGCTGTTCCCCTTCCTGTTCAATCTGTTCCAAAAGTATCCATGAGTTTACTGGTGGCTCCAACTAAATATTGTATTAGCAGAACTATAAAATTTGCTCTCATATAAGATCAGAAGAGATTACTACCGTACTTGAGTTGAGTCTCCCATGGCCACAGACAAGCAGGCTATGGAAAAGGCTCAGAAGAAACAATATACTCTGCAACATCAGTCTTCCTCATAACATTTTGATACAGCTTTTTCCAGAAAAAAATAAAAAACCCCAATGAATCAATGCAGCAAACAAACAAAAATACTGCCAAAGAGAAATTGGAGATGATTGGCCCCTAATATATCCTTAACTTCCCTTTCTGAGTCCCACAGGGAGAAAGACATATTAGGCCCACAATAAAATGAGATTAAGAAGATTTAGCACTTATTTTTTCCTCACTTACATTAAATCACATTGCCTTAGAGACTGTCATGTACCATGAAAGAATTTCCGGAACATCACGTGCAGCTTGTTCTACCCTCCCACTGCTAGACAACCTGTAAGAAAAAGCAAGCTGGCCAAGATCTTAACAGTTGGTGTAACTGCTGCTGTCCTTAAGAGCTGACCTCTCCTGAAGGGAGACAGAGGAAAAGCAAGAACACGGCTGCCAACTCACCAGCCACTGCAGTTACCTGCTCCTCCCCTTCTTCCCTGGGCTGAGAAAATGGGACTGAAGTGTCAATACCATGCAGGTGTAAGATACAAAACACAGGTCACTTCTATCAGCTGGCCACTCCTCAGATCTGAGGAATCCCACCATGAAATGGCAAATGGAACTTACCAGCTTTGAGGGAAAAAATTAATTTTATATATATATATATGGGAAGAAGTTTCATGAAAATGTGCTTTAAAAACTCCACTGCAAAGAATCATTACATAGTGCATTTCAGCTGCACATGCAGCAACACTGAAAGAAAACTAACATCAAATTGAAAATAATGGCAGCTGGTTCATGTGAGAACAGCTTTAGAAAAACCATTAAAAATATGCACAGAACAAATAGTTCACTGTTTCTTTGAAACATATTTTTGCAGCAATTTGGTATTAACCTTCTTTAATTTGTGGCTATGTAGCTATCTTTCAGGAAATGCACAGAAATGCATGTTGCAGAATCTTTATTTCCAACTGAAAATACTTGCTGTGAATACAAATCTTTTTGTTTACGAAGCTCCCATCATTTAACACCAGTGTGTTGAAATAAAAAGTGATAATGCCACCTGATAAGCAGCAGGAATGAAGGATGCTTTCAGCAATTTCAACTCTCTGTCAGAAAGAGGAGAAACACTGTTTATTTGTAAAATCCCTACATCCAGAGCCTGGGTGGGAATCTTTGAAAGGAACAATAATATAGTGAATATGGGAACTTAAAAGCAGTTCATTGTTTATACTTGTTAAAAGTGCAAGGATTCAGCTCCATCTGGAGAAAATGCAGGGCTTTCTTACTCTACTTTTCTTACTGCAATTGCATGATTTTTCATGCAGGTTACCTCACTAGACCCTGAACCAGCAACAGGTTCACAGGCTTCAACAAATCAAAGTAAAGAGAAAAAAATTATTCAGTGATGCAATTGGGAATATAGTGTCAAAGTTTTTAAAAAATTCAGGAGCAACATATTCTGATGCTGCTAAAACCAAAAGTGAAATTGCTGGAAGATGAGACAGTAAAGCTAGACTTCCTCCATGGCTCCTTCCAAAAAAAGTATTATCCCAGCACTTTATTGGTTAAATATACCCAAAGGAAGCCTCTAGGGAATTCCAATTAGACAAAAAATACTTTCCTATATAATTTTTACAAAGGTTTTCTTTGTACAATTACTTTTTTTGTACAGAAAAGGATTTTTTTCCATGCTAAACTGTTTTTGCACATAAGCATTTTCAGAACTGAATTCTTAAGGCTAGGCCAGGAACAATTATGTAACCAGACGATGTTATATTAACAATTTGACTTTAATATGCAAAGACAATACATGGCATGCCATTAAAAGTGGCCTGAAAACATGAACTTTCTGCAGGAAAACAATTCTCCATAACAAATATATTCTTACTTCTATTCAAAATTATTTATAAATCTGTCCTTGGTGTTTTAAGCCTTCAAAAATCAATTATGTTTTATGCTTTCATAGATTTTGACATTTTTACAGGAAAATACTCTTCAATGAAAATGTATTCTCATTTTTTGTATATGTGGCAAGCAACCGCTATTTAGTTTGTAATGTGTGGTCTGAATATACAATTTATCTTTATCATCCAGAAATGCTTGAAAATACAGACACCATCCATCCTGATTTCAAACTGGCAGACAATTTTACACATACAGTAAGCTTCAGCAAATAAACAATATTTCATTACTACCAGTTTTGTGGTGGATGATGTTACTTCTTTTAAATATCTTAATTTTGTTAATAGCTAAAGTTAGCAGTCTGCTTAGAACTCTGATTTTTAAAAAAATGCTTAATGATGCATTTACTTAAATATAGTCACCAGTTAGTAAATACATGACTTTCTGTAACTGACTGACTACTCTACTCTTAGACTACATTAAAATTTGTAGCTATATATATCCACAAATACCTCCTGGGTTCTGCCATCCTGAAGAAAAGATCATGTTTCACACTCTTCTTGTAGCTACCATATATTCTTTCTTTCCCAAACATCGCATACTATTGCTTCTGTTGAGGGAAAGCAGGGTTAAAAAGCACAAACAGACATGTAACGAGGGGGATGATTTCTAGCCTATTAACACCAATTGATCCCTATAAGCAAATAAATTTTCTTCTGTAGTTCGTTCATATTGCTACCACTTGAATGACAATCTTAAGTGACATCTAATCAATCATTCAGCAGTTTATGTTAAATGAAACACTGTCATTGAACTGGATATCTTCCATGAGACAAAATGGAACACCAAGAGATGTTCAGAAGATCTTAATTTTCCATAAAACAAAGGGATATCAGTAGAAATCTTTTAAGAAAAAGGGTGGTTAAGCATTGAAAGGGGTTGGAGTCACCATCCTGAAGGTGTTTAAGAAACAACTGGTCTTGGTGCCAGTGGTCAAGTTGACAAGGTGGTGGTCAGGTAAAAGTTGGACTCAAAGATCTCAGAGGTCATTTCCAACCTAAAGGATTCTCTGAAAATTACTACAACAAAACTCCAAGTCCATTAGGTCCTAGAAGAACCTCCAGGGCTTTAAGGAAGATATGAGCAGGAGATAGGGTAGAAAAAGTCTCTTTGCTTCCTGTTTGACCCCCTCAGACCATTACAGCTACCACAGCTTTCCAAATCTCTGCAGAACTCAAGCATAATAGCACCTAATTCCATCTTGACCTGCAGCAGGGGCAGTTTAACCTTGCAGTCAGCAACTTAATATACCTAAAATTATCGCAACTGATACAAAAACTATGGTTTTGCCAAACTGATAGAAATATGAGGCAATCTCACTTATCATATCATGAACTGAAATGCAGCCAAGAAAAGAATTATTTTTGAAGTCTCAAGAGTTTCTGTAACTACTTTGTAACCACTGTTATACAACCTTTCACAATAATCAGGGATCTGCAACAACAGTCATTACCAAGCCAGAGAGCACTGAGAAAACCAGATTATTTTAAACAAGACAGCCCACTGCCTTGTCAAATGTAGGTGGCATAGCAATACACCACCATCATCTCTACTGCTTAAACAGAAAAGAAGCCCACTATGGTTCATAAGGACCATGACTTTCATAAATAAAACTGCCTGAAATTGAACAGGGAATAAGTTTTCTCCCCTGGGCTCCCTATCTTAACTGCTTTGTGATGAATCTTGAAATTTTTGAAACTCATTTTAACTCAAGTATACGTGAAAGTGTCTGAACAGCAAATGAGGTTGTAGACTTAAGAAATCACATTCTGAAAGCATTTGAAAAAGATGTATTTGAGTGCAATATAATACTCCTAAGAGTTTGAATAACTTGAAATCTTTATCTTTGTATGTAGTTGCAAGGTCATGTAACAGTGGTAGCATTTAAGAAACTAATTGAAAATGTTCAAGAAACCAAATTTTTTTAAATGGTATTGTGTTTTCACTTGTGATTAATGACACAGAGTCCAAGCAAGCAGCTGCATTCCAGTTCCTGAACAGGACATTCCCAGGAGCAAAAAGCCAAGCTGTCTTTTTGTCTTTCCCCAGATGCTGATCAGAACATCTCATTATCAACTTGAAGCTGCCTTCTTAGAGAGTTTATTTCAGTGACAAAAGAAGTTTCTTCATTTGCTTTCTCTATTTCATAGCTTACAGTGATTTACAAGTGCAGTAGAACATTGGGTCTTGTTCACAGGAACACCTCTGTGTTGAATCATAGCACCATTTTCTAAAATAATATGGAAAAATTCTGGTTTACTAAAAGTGGAAATCTGCAAATAACAGCTGTGAGTCTTATTCAATATAAACCTTTCATGTATATAATTACATCGTTTATCACAATTGATTCTACCTCTTCACAAATTTATGTATTACATGTTCATAGAAAGAACAAATTAGAAATGCAAAGAATCCATATGTTAGCATTGCCATTTGCTATATCTACAGTGTTGCAGATTCCCTTCTGGCTCCTAATTGATTTCATAATTTTCTTGGATGTACAAGAAACTGACTCTCCAATGATCTCCTGGGAGTCTGTATTTCCATAGTTTATCTGAAGTGCTAAAAATTAAGTTAAAGGTATTTCAGAAAACTCCTGCAGTGTAACAGGCAACACTGTTTAAAATGAATTGGCACAGTAATAGTAAAAAATTTTTCATTTTCATCTGTGATTGAATATTTTACTGTGGTAAAGCCACCTGGAGCTCATAACCTGATTGAGCAGGATCATACTTCTCTTTCTTCTAATGCGGCTCATTCAGTAAATTTCAAATGCAATTCAAACATGTTTCTAGATTCCTAGTTCAACAGAAGAACTGTTCTTTTAGCATCTTTCCCATAATTTCATTTCCTCCCAGAAAAAGAAACAGAACTGTTTGGCAGTCAAGGCCAGATCTCTAGCATCATTATAATAGTGAGCAGTCTGCTGTCTCCCTCCAGCATAAGGGACAGCACTGTAAAAGGCTTGGAAGATGCAAAGACAGCAACCTAAAACAAAGCATGGGCTGAGATATTAAGGAAAGGCCAGACAGCATAATTTCAGATTTTTAGCACACTGAAGTTGTAACACAGTCTGTTTTTCTTTCCCCTGGATTACTTCCACAACAACCCCACCTCTGTGGTCATTAAAAAAGCTTAGCTTTTTCTGCATGAAAAACCATTTCCTCCCATCTGTTCCAAATTTGTTTCTCATTAATTTTCATTTCTGCTTACTTGTTGTATTTAACTTGGGCCATCATTACAGATTAAGATGGAATAGATTCAGCAAGTAGAGTGCCACAAAGAAACTGCCCTCTCCATATTAGTTTCAAAGGCTTTTTGACAACACTCTTCTGTGAATGCTCACTATGATGGTTTGATCTGTGTTAGACATAAACTTGAATTTCCTCAGTATCAAAAGCCAGGTCCTCATCACATCTAAATTTCAGCAAAATTTTCCTTTAGTAATGGACCAAATTCAGAATCCAGAACTGCATTTCAGATTTGGCCTATAAATCTTGGGCTACTTGTTTCAGCTATCATGTCTGACCCTAAAATACGTGATTCTCACAGTAATACTGATGTGCACCTAGAGATTGTTTCAAATATGTGTTCTATGTGCCTCAGAGTATAGTAAAATTTTACCTGTTTACAGGGTTGAATTTCCAGCAGACACAATAAGTCTACTTGGCTGTTCCTGACCACAGCTTCCTTCTTTTATTTCCAACTTGGCCCCATTTCATTCAATGACTTAAATCTTGGCTTCTTGCTCAATAAAAATCAAAAGTTTTCATTACCATTGCATCACTGTGTCTCTTGTATTGATCCAGAAAAGAAGGTATCAAAACCAAGAAAGAAGGCAGTTCTAGCTATCATTAAAATACATATGTATTAGTATCTATATAGTATATAGATATGACTGTGTATCTCAAATTTATAAACATTATAAATTGAGTTATCTAACTACAGCAGTTTTTAGAGATAGATCATTATCACTAGTCCAGTGTCAATGTTTGGGAAATTGGATCAAAAAAGGCTTTTGAGTATGCAATTCCTTTTCACAAACTGAAAATAGTATAACTACCTTTTTTAATATTTTACTGTATACAGTCTAATTCTCAAGATACTTCTCCTACAGTTATTTTTGAAAGTAAATTCTGTGAGGAGATGGCTGAGGGAGCTGAGGTTGTCTAACTTGAAGAAAAGGAGGCTCAGGGAAGACCTTATTACTCTCTCTAACTAGCTACTACTCATTTTCCAAGAAGCTGACTTTGTCACTATCTACTCCTGTAAAAGTACACAGGAAGACAACCCATCTCTGCACTCAGGGATATTTCCTAACTGATTCAAATTCTTTGGAACAGATTCAAGAATGTAAGTCTTGTGAAGGTATGCTATCTAAATTTGCTGACTATACTAAATCAGGAGGAGTTTCTGTCTCCCTCAAAGACAGAAAGGCCCTGCAGAGAGACCTAAAAAAATTAATGGGCTGGACGATCACCAACCCTATGAAATTCAACAAGGGAAAGCACTGGATTCTGCATCTGGGATGATACAACCCTGGATGTACAGACAAACTGGAGAATGAGAGGCTGGAGAGCAGAAATTAGTGCAGGAAAGGGACCTGGGGATCCTGGTGGATGACAAGGTGAACATGAGCCAGCAGTGCCCTGGCAGCCAGGAGGGTCACCTGTGTCCTGGGGGGCATCAGGCACAGCATTGCCAGCTGGGCAAGGGAGGGGATTGTCCTGCTCTGCTCTGCACTGGGGCAGCCTCACCTCCAGTGCTGGGGACAGTTTTGGATGCGACAACACAGAAAAGACATTGAGCTGTTAGAGTGT
>VZRM01015739.1:1000504-1107808 GCA_013397955.1 Grantiella picta
TTTCTGCACTCCTGTGGACTCCATGGGCTGCAGGGGGACCTCCTGCCCCCATGGCCTTCACCGTGGCTAGCAGAGAATTTCAGCTCTGGCACCTCCTCCCCCACCTTCTTCACTGACCTTGGCGTTATCCATGCTGTTTTCCCTCTACATATTTTCACCTCCACCTCCTCCTGCTCCAACTACAAAGAAGTGAAAGAAGTGCGCATCTACCTTGTTTTAAATTTTTCTTAAATATGTTTTAACAGAGGCGTAACCAACACCTCCAATTGGCCTAAACTTGGCCAGCAGCATGTCCATCACCTTCAGAGCCATCAGAGATTGGCTCTGCTGGACTTGATGTAAAACTTCCAGAACTTTCACTCAGGACACACGGGAGCCATGTTTGTGCCACTCCCCACCCCTCAGACACCTCTCCAGGCCTACCACAGCAGCTTCTAAGGGGTCCAAATTTCTCCTAGATGTTAAAATACTTTACTGATGTTTTGGGCCAATCAAAACCACCACAGGATGGTGAAGGGCCTTGTGAGAAAGCCTTCTGAGAAAGCCTTGTGAGGAGTGGCTGAGATCACTTGGTCTGTTCCGCCTGGAGGAGACTGAGGGGAGACCTCACTCCAGTAACAACTTCCCTTTGAGGGGAAGAAGAGGGGCAGGGACTGATCTCTTCTCTGTGGTGACAGTGACAGGACACGAGGGAATGGCCTGAAGCTGTGTCAGGGGAGGATTAAGCTGAACAGCAGGAAAAGGTTTTCCACCCAGAGGGTGCTCAGGCACTGAAGAGCTCCCCACGGAAGTAGTCACAGTACCAAACGTGACAGAGCTCAAGAAGCTTTTGGGAAATGCTGTCAGGCACATAGTGTGACTCTTGGAGTTGTTCTGTTCAGAATCATTGGTTGAATTTTTTGGTCGTTTTGTGTTCTTTCCAATTCATGATAGTCTATGATTCTATGATTGATTGATTGATATTTCCAGCCCCATAGACACCGCAATACCCAGTCTGAGATGTATTAAAGACAGCTTGATACCAAAATACACAACACAGAAAAAGGAACAAGTTTTTAGCCGTGGATTAAATTAAAAACCATCCCAGTCACAGTTCCATTGGATGATTTAAGACAGCTGGGAACATATGCACACTTCATATTTCGGTTACATATGATAACTAAACAGCTTTGACGGACCTAAAATTTTGCTCTATGAAGTTGCCCATGCTGGGCAGTTTGCCTTATCCCAACACTTGAAAAGGCAAAGTGATTGCTCCTTGTGGACAGAGCTAAAAATATCTCAGTCAGGATCCATTATGCATATGCTTATATATATGCTTATACCTGTTCAGAAATCAATATGTCTGAGTACTGTGATCTGAAGGGACAATCACATTTAGCCAAAGACATGAAAACAAAAGGAAAATTTACTTTCATTAGGTTACCTGCATCTATCTTTGTTGATGTGAAATGGATATTGGAATGGAATTTGGCCACTTTTCTCACTAAAAACAACCTAGGACACAGAGAGCTTCCTCAACATCTGAAAGCACAGCTTCATGGCTTGCAGCAAACAGTGACTATACATGCACAGGAAATAAAACCACTTTGTCTAGATTACCTTACCAATGGCTTCAATTGCAGCCACCAATAACAGCTTAGAAAACGCTAGACCAATGCAATGTCTCACAATTGCTGGAATTTCTGCAATTACCAATTTTTTCATTATGACTCCCTGAATCGCCTTGTAAGGAGTGCCCAGCCCAGGAGGACTAAGGCCACTTTAAGAAATCTAAGTATGATATCTTAACTTCATGCATAGACTCAGATGGTGTTCAATAGCAGATGCAACTGGAGACATCTCAAAAATGTTGTTTATCTTTTACTAAACAGCTTCCCTGCACTTATCATCAATTCCACTGACTGCAAATGTAAGGTGCAAAGAAGAAATAACAGAAAAATAAAAACACAGATAGTTTTAAAAACAATGTGGTGTTTAAATATATCTCATTGGATAAATTTTCAAAACAATGTACAAGTTGGAAAAATCCAGTGCTTTTTGAAAACATTTTTCACTTCCAGTCCTTAAGGAATGCTGCAGCACTAAATTCCCAGACCAGATGTCTTTGCCAAATAGAGCTAACAGCAATGTCATATCTAGCCCCAGCTTTCAAAATTACAGCTCTCCTAATTAACAGGGACTGTTTAACCTAAAGCTAGCAGCACTCAGACAGATTTCAACCACATCCATAATGTTAAACACACATAGGTTCTGGTAGCACAGTGTGTGCTCTTTCCTAAGAGAGGAAACAGAAGTGACTGGGAAAACGTAAATCTCAAGTAGGTTTATGGAGCTATCCTGCACAGAGGCCAGCTGTTATCTGTCAACCAGCCCCAAGCTACGTTTACCTCATAGATTAATATTTTCAAAATCTCACTGTCAAGACACAGCACCATTTGTCTGCTGCCCTAATCTTTCTCCCAGAACATGTCTTCCTCTCCTGCTCTGTCCCTTGCAATCCCTGTTTAGCAGGGAATGTCTCTTCCCAAGGGGATCCTACTCTTATCTTGTTATTTCTTACTATGAAACAGAAAAAAAAATCCCAGTTGATTCCTGGACCATTTCTTAAGCAGGAATTAAATCCATCTGTTTGAATAAACCAAACAAATAAGAATGCTTTGTTTGTACACCTTACATTGCAAAAAACAACTGGGAGGAAGAGGGGAAATATTCTTTCCTTTTTGGACTTTGATGGAAACCTCTATCTCTGACAGTGAGTATTGATATCATTCAGCGGTGATGGGATAACCCATCAGTCTAAGTCTTTTGAATAGAAGTTAAATAAAATACTCCAGTGATTTCTCTCAGAAACAGTGACCTGGTTCTGCTACCTATATTATGGCAGCTCTTTTTCCTTTCAAGATTGAAATCACCTTTGCACAAGAATTTATGTGACAGAAAAGTTGTCAACTTCAGAGTCAGGCAGAAAGCCTGAATAAAAAGTACCACTACTAAATCAGAGAATTATAAGCAAGTATTCATGGAAATCATTTGCTGCTGATACATTACACAAAAATTAACTATTCCACTGGACTTCACAATGAGTGTCCAACTTATTCATGGGTGATCAGAACATGTAGAAAGAAAATTAAAACAGGGAGACCCAAGAGAGCTGCCGCATTAGTTCTCATCTCCCATTTTGCTAAGAGGGAGTGCCCTAATTTCTCTTGCACCTAATCAATGAAATTATAAAAAATGCTGTAGAAAACTCTAGAAACACTTGACTACAGAAAAAAGCAGCAATGGTTTTGTTGTTTGGGTTTGATGGGGTTTTTCTTTTGCTGGGTGGGTTTTTTTAATAGTTCTTTTAAGTTTTAGCATGTCATTTTACCCCCGGTTTGCAGTGTGTTGTTTCCTTTCTGCTCTGATTGCTATTGTTCACATTACAGGACCCATCAGGAGCTCTGGCCAGCACTAAAGTGGTATTGCTGCCTTGCAATCTGATGTTGAAGAGCAAGACAATAAAAAGTACAATGCTGCTCCAGAGATTTTACTTTGCTCCAAGTAAATTGCTCCAAGTTATAAATGGGATTTAATGCAGTAAGAATACAATACAGCAATTGTATTATCCCCATTTTGTCTATGTTCACCTCGGGCACACTCCCTTCCTGTTCCTCCCTGTGGTCCATCCCCTAGGTCCACATGGACAGATGCAGTAATCAGCAGTTTACCTTCCACAGGAGTTGGTAGCAGCCACAGGACAATCATTCACCAGGTCAAAAAACAAGTTTGCAGCACAGCTAAGAATCAGACCCATGTCACTTATGCCACAGTTCTGTGTTTCTGTGCCATTAGCAATCACCAAGTTTCCTCTTTGTAAATAAATGGATACAAGTTTTCTGAAATACAACTGCTAATTCAGGAATAAGCCCTTACATCAACAGAGGGTTTAAAAGGCAAGGGCTGAATGAGCACTTTAAAGAAATGCACAGAGGAAAAATGAGATGGTAGTCAACCTTGTTGTACTATTCCAGTTTCTATATTGTGCTCTCACATCTACAGAAAAGGTATGAGGAAGGGTGTGCATTGGAATGCACAAAACCCCACAACTGCCCCTCTATGCTTCCCCTAGAAAAGGAGACTTTTCTTTGTCATTTTCACTGAAAAAACTCTGCAGGAGAGTATCTTACTATGGTGACATGGAGCTACATGAAGAAACACTTGTATTTTTGCAGTGTAACATACATTTTTTGAGGTTATCACAACTTCCTAGACCTCTACAGAAAGCAAATTGGAACGAGCTGATTTTTTACTGGGCCAAAACTGGCTAATTGGCTGCCTGTGAGTGTAGTTTTCTCCATCCCTGGGAATAATACTTGATACTTAAGGTAAGAATACAATTATCATCATTACTTTGATTCCTAAAGCTTAATAAATGTTGACCCTCAGACAAAGAACTTTTGTTCTTGGGCGGATAATATATTTCAATTACAATTTTCTCATAGTTCTAAGTGACAAATAGCTTCATTTCTTGGCTTGTGCTTTCTTTTAATAAACAACTTCTAGTTATTGAAATCCCAACTGGTCATTTTGATATCATCTGGAGACATCCCACAAATCCAGGACTGCTAGGAAAGTCTCTATCACTCTTTACAAAAAAACTGATTACCCAGAAGTTTCAATTACCTCTCAGAGTCTCAGCTGCACATGGCTAACAGATATCCACTCATATGGTAGGTGCAAATATCCAGTCATGTAGGCATGAATGGCTGATAAATGTATAACCAACAGCACATTTACTTACCCAGTTCTTCTTTCTTCTACATGCTGTAAGTTAATATTTGCAAAGTACTTCAGTAAAGCATCTCAAGTATGGAATGGGCAAAAAGCCAAATAATGAAGCCAAATTTTATTTATTCCCATATATTTGTTTTTTAAAGCAGCAATATATTTTGTTGGGAACGAGAAATCTAAAGTTTGGTCTGGAAACAAGGATAGACAGACAATTTGTTGATAAGTGAAATTGTCCTTTTGCATTCTCTGTCTTCCAAACTCATCAATACCAATAAACTATATATTCTTAACATTATTTCTGGCTTTCTTCTGTCAGAAATTGCTGACATTCTGGCATTTCTGTAAGAAATTACTTGAGATGAAACAGAGACAATAAGAAACTGCATAGCTATTGCAACCACAACAGCGCTGGTGCTTCTGACATAAATTAAAAATTATAATACTAAAACATGTGTATCCTAGCAGAGTGCCACCAAAGACAGAGACAAGGAAGTATTTATGAACATAAATATCTCATGAACACCAGGTCTATTTAGTGTTCATAACCTTTCATTCCTCAGTGTAGAAAAACAAAACTGAAAGTAGACAAATGTAACATCTCTTAGACTCACCATTCATGCAGGAGCAAAACTATATGTTCAACATAATTTATTTTTAAATTGCAGTGATCAGAGTTCCAAATACAGCAGTGAACACTGCACAAGTAAATCTTGATTCTGTATTAAGTTCCTGTGATGCCAATTAGGAAGTATGAAGTTTCTGCATTAAACCCTTGGTTTCATAATCAAGATCCTCACACCAGTACAACTTGATCACCCAGTGTCTTATTACCATACGTGTGAAAAGAATTAAATGCCTTTTCAGCCCAAGGTATTCAGATTTGTGGTGAGTGCATTAAAATAAAAGAAACCTTACAGTTCATATGAGCTCCTCCAAAAGATGGATCCTCAAATTACACAAAACTGGTGGGAGAAGGGCACGCAAATTCACTTTTGTATTGCTGTTTCTGTTGCCAGCTGGCACAAAGAGGCGGAAGTTTCACAAACAAGAATTTTGCCAGAAAACTTAGCCAAGAACAACTCACTGAATCTTTTCCAGACTCAGAGTGCTGTGATAAGTTGAAAGGATCATGATGTTCTTTATAGTCATATTAGATTAACTAATTTGCCATACTCCCAGCTGATGTGCCAGATCTCACGCTAAACTTAAACACCTGTGAAGAGGAAGCTCCCATTTAGCTCGTATGTTGGCATGGGATTCAAACCATTCCTTATTCCAAAGTCAGAGAAATCACATAAAAGTGAACTCGACTCAAATTGCATGAAAAACCTCTTTATTTTAAGAATGATCTTGTGAAGCAGACAGATTCTAGCTAATCCACCCTTAAAAGCCTCCTGTGATGTTGTTTCTGTAATGTCATACTATAACCACATCTAGAACTGGTATCCAACCTTACACTCCTTCAGAGCAAACTAGTTTCTTTCTGCCCAGCTCGTAACTGCTAGTCAGAACAGTTGAAGGCTGTTATCTTTGCAGAGAACTGTTTGTACTTGAAACATTTTCTCTACCAGATAAGTGTTCTCTTCTCCAGTTCAAACTACTTATCTTGCATTGTCTTCCATAAAATTATAATTTTTGGTTCTTGGCTGTTCTTCTGATCATTCTCTAATTCCTCTATATCCTTTTTATTAGTGGTGTCAAAAAGTCACACCACTAGAGCTGAAGTTTCTCAATCACCAAACCCAAGAATTTTCCTTCAGATTTTAAATACTACATTTGTTAGTACTACCCAAATCATCTTTTTTTTTCCCAGCTGCATGGCATCAGTTTGTCTTTGTGTACAGCCTACTGTAAAGCCTGATCCTTTCCTCCACTGTAAATTGATATTAGCAATCAGTATATATTTATATGTACCATGAGCAACAATTGCAAAAATAACATTGTAAATTAGCCATTGATTTATTGATTGTCATTGCTTTTGCAGCCAGTCACATGGGAGTCTGTTTTCCCCATTTTCCTCATTGTTACAATACAATTTCCAAGTTGAAAGAAATGAAAAATAGCCAACTCATCAATAGCAATGAATAAATACAGCTAGGACGAATCTCAATACAACAAGGCAATGCAAGGTCAGCAAGGCAAAGTCATAGTTGATTTGATGTAGTGCTGGCAAGAGTTGTGCTTGGAGCAAAAAGTCCAAGTTGGAAGTCCCTGCCGATATATATATANCGGGTCTTTTAAATAATTATTAAAGGAAATTCACTGTTTGGAGAATGGTATCTAATTGTAGGTAATTCTTAACTGCAGATTCACCAACTGTAGGGAAGAATTAAGTACTCTGCCATTTTAGCTAGCACATCTGATCTGCACTGATGAATATTGTTCACAAATCCTCTATATTTATCATAACGGCATACCTCAGGGGTTAGGATGTTAGGATCAGTGTTATTTAATCACCATGTTAAATAACAGCCATGTGGACAATGGAATCAACCACACCCTCAGCAATGTTTCCAACAGCACCAAGCCATGTGGTGCTGTCAACACACTGCAGGGACAGGATGGCATCCAGAGGGACTTTTACAAACTTGAGAGGTAGATCTGATGCAAACCTCATGAAGTTCAACGAGGTCAAGTGCAAGGTCCTGCAGCAGGTCTGGGGCAATCCCAAATGCAAATATAATCTGATCAAAAGCAGCACTGGGTAGAAGAATTTTGCAATGTTGGTGGGAAAGTAGCTCAACGTGAGCCAGAAATGTGCAAAAGTAGCCCAGAAATCCAACCATATCTTGGGCTGTATCAAAAGCAGTGTGGCCAGCAGGGTGAGGGAGAGGATTCTGCCCTTCTACTTGGCCCTTGTGGGACCCCACCTGGGATGCTGCATCCACCTCTGTGGCCTCCAATATAAGAAGGATGAGTACTTCTTGGAATGAGTCCAGAGGTGAGCCATGAAGATGATCAGAGGGATGGAACATCCCTGCTATGAAAATAGCCTGGGCTCTTCAACCTGGAGGAAAGAAGGCTCCAGGAAGATCTTAGAGTACCTTCCAGTACTTGAATGAGACTATAGGAGAACTGGAGAGAGAATTTTGGCCAGGACATGCAGTGACAGGACAAGAGGAATGACTTTAAAGTGAAAGAGGTTAGGTTTAGATTAGATATTAGGAAGAAATTCTTAACTGCGACGATGATGAGGCACAGGAACCATCATTCCAGAGGGTGGCCAGAGAAATTGTGGCTGCCTTATTCTTGGAAGTATTCAAGGCCAGGTTGAATATGGCCTTGAGTAACCTGGTTTAGTGAAAAGTGTTCTTGTCTGTGTCAAGGGCCTTGGAACTAGATGAGCTTTAAAATCCCGTCTAACTCAAACCACTCTTTGATTCTCTGATTCTGTATGGAGAACCCCAAATAGCTCTGTACCTGCAACCCACATACAGCATGCTGTGCAGACTCTGTCTCTAAAAGAGGTTCCAGTAATTCGGATCATTCAAGCGATTATAGGATTTTCTTAAAGGGATTTATATTCACCATCTTATATTCACCATTACTATTGTCAGGAATGAAAGATGCTCACACGAGAACTCCTTGCTGCATTGTTAGATACCAACAGGGACACACAAATGGTTTCATCACTAGCCCCCAGTGGCTACTGTCTGCAGGCTTCTCCATTTCAGTGAGACGGCTGCCTTCATCCTGAAGCCAGGGAATCCGTGCAACACAGCACAGCCCTGGAGGCCCAGCTGTGCATGTGGCACGGTGCACCTATTCAGAGTAATTCTTACATGGATCACCCCCTCTTCAATACACAGTGGTCTTCAGGTCAGCCTCTGGCCAGGACAGGTACTAGAGGATTCAATGCCAGCAAAAAATTTTGTTTCCTATGGGTCTTGGAAAAAAAGTGTTGTAACCTTGACCTTATAAGCCCGTAAATTTTTCTTCATTTCTTCTCAGTAACATCTAAGAGATCTCTGACTCCTTTCCTAAACACTCTGCTACACTCTGCAGAGAGAAAAATAAGTAGGGTTTAACGATGCAGATCATAAACATTATTATACCACAAAAAAGGAACAAGAAACCCTATTTGACCAACCTACAATTAGATCTGAATTTAAACTATTGATAATTAGTTTCCCTAACTGCAATCTAAAGATGATGCAACTCATTCACAATGGGAATTTGAAGGTAAACCTCCCCACCTGCCTCTCCCAGCACCCACTTCCAGCCCAGCATCACAGAGCCTGAAGCTGTATGGCTGAATCTGTGCACACACTTTGGGCTGGGGCAGGGGAGCAGATTCAAAGTAATCCCTGCCCTGTGTCCAAATGCCAGGCCAGACCACAGAGCAGCCTGGCTGCATGCAAAGTAGCTTCCTGTTGGAGAAAGCAAAGCCAGAATTTCCACTTGATGTGCACTCCCGAAGTTCTCCAACCCATTTTTAGGTGCTTGAAGGTTTTCAACACTTCATCCCCTTCCTAAGCTGTGCCAGTCACTGTCTGCTATGTTTTCCCTAGGAAATTCCCTAGATAGAGGCCTCCTCTATCTCAGAAAGTGAAGAGACTTGTAGTATGTGCTTGACACAAGCCTGGCTGGCCAAATTTCATCTTTGAGGCAAACATCAACAGATTTTAAAGTGTCCACAAGTGAAAACACACAGTGTGTGGTCTAGCTGATAAAGCCCTTGTGGGAAGACACATACCTCAGATGCAAACTTTGACTTTGCTCTCTTAGGAACATCCTCCAAATTAAAATCCTGCTGATTTTAAGCAGACTGGTTCTACCTGCTGTTGACATATTCTTATGCAAGGCACACCATGGGGAAGATGAAGAAGTAGTCGCCTTATACATCTGTGCTATAACAGTTCTGTAACAACCAGCATTACAAAATCTGCAGTGAAAAGGAATTTAACACTCAATCAGCCCAATGGACGGAAAAGACTGTAAACGGAAATAGCTGTAAATAAATTCTTATCGGAGTTCTTGAAAGATGGACAACTAATTTATACTCAATTCAAGCCACACCTTACAGTATAAGTAACTTTAAAACCTGTTGCAAAAGCTAAACTTAATTAATATTTTATCACACCTTCTCTTCCCTGTTTGATGTCAAAGACTTTACCCCATGATTAGTGTCAAGTAGCAGCAGTGTTCAAAGAAAACCAGGTAGGTTCCTGTGCTACCAGTCATGGTACCTCACTTTTGTAGTGTAGATGAGGTCCTGAGCATTTTCTGTCGTTTGATTCTGGGATCAACAAAAGCTATTGAGACTTACAAGTAAGGTGTCCTTAGTTTTTCCTTTCTATTGAGGCTGTTATTTAAAAGTATTCCAACCTCATTTAGGCTTTCCCTCTCAGGGATGCTATGCCAAGAGCTCCAGCTGTGGGCCATAAAAATTAAAGGGCTTGTCATTATCATTCTTATGAGGTAAATGAAACATTTAACGTGTGATATAATTCAACACTCAATCTTCTTTTACACTTCCATGTTACAACTTTTAGTATGAGCTTTCTCATTTTATGTCCTGTTCAGTAAACAAAAAAGAAAATGTTTAACTCAGTGCCTTGTCTCAATTTTTTCATTAAGTTTCTGCTTTTTTCTTTTACAGCTATGCACCTGAGTCAAAGTGTCCTACCAAAATGCCCTTAAAATCTCTCAGCCAGAATTATTGTTTAAACTGGTTTCACAAATAAGCCTGGTTTAATTACAAATTAAGCTATGAACTAAAGTGCAACACCCTTAACTGTCAGGTTGTTCAAAACCAGCTACATTTTCCAGCATCAGTTCATCTGCTACACAATGTAGATTTCAAAATCAAGACAAATTCTTACAATTCTTGACTTCAAGCAAGACAGAGAACAATTAAATAGCAACCTCAAATCAAAAACTTGAATTCAAACTTCAGCTTCAGAGGGAGTTCTGTGAGCAGAGTGGTTGCAGTACAGGGGCTTTGTTCCACATTAGTATCCAGTACATTCCGCATGTCTGAAATAAAACAAAGTCTTTTATTAGCAACATCCACATCCAGAACTTCTCATAGGTTCCACATCTCATATGCAAAAAAACCACCCAACTCAGCAACACAGGTGCACAGGTAGAAAACAAAACACAGCTGAACATATTTCTGCACTGCCAAATTAATGGCTACTACATAAAAACATATTTAATATTTACATCCTAAAAGGTTTCATTTCCTAAATTATTGAGCATTCCAAGTGTTATTAATTAATAAGACAGAATTGTGCTTTTGCCACAGAATGTGATGAATTTCTAAACTGGTAAATGCTGAGATGGCTCCCCGATGCCTCATTCTCTTGTCCCAGATGCTGGCGCAGGCAAAAGTACAAATTCCCAAATTGCAGCAGTAACAAGTGAGGATCATTTGCAGAAACATAAGTTACAAGAGAGAGTGGAGATCATTTTTGGGTGGAGTAGACAAAGAATTTTCACAAAAAGTTTTAAATACTCAAGTACTTTCACTGCAATGCAACAAGTGCTCCATATAGGATAAAGACACTGAGCCTGATCCTCATCTTGGAAAACTTTTAAACTCTTAAATGCTTCTAAATCAGTGGAACTATTCCCTACTTACATTAAATTATTAGAGATTAGAACCAATGACAATGTAATGTATTTGTTCCGTATTTTTTCAGCTTGGCACACTTACATTATCAATCAGACAACCCTAAATTGTTCAATAACTGATTGATACACGCAGGTAATCCTGTTTCATGCTCACAGACATGCCTGTGCCACAATGTCAGTGTCAGGGATATATGTGGAGCGCACAGTTCTCAAATCACCTCCATTTTACCTTCT
The DNA here is from genome assembly GCA_013397955.1 of Grantiella picta. Classification (NCBI taxonomy): domain Eukaryota; kingdom Metazoa; phylum Chordata; class Aves; order Passeriformes; family Meliphagidae; genus Grantiella; species Grantiella picta. Next base: position 1,012,094 of record VZRM01015739.1, read on the forward strand.
GCTCTTCCCGGCTTTCCTTGCTGTCTCCTACAACTTTACAAGTTTTCTACAGTTTACAAGTTTTCTAAACTTACAAATGCATTACTAATGATTTTACAGCTTAATCTACAGAAGTGTTAAATAATCTGTATTTTCACTTTATCTGGGTTTTCTCAACCCTTCGGTCCTCTAAATATTCTGACAAATTGGAAAGAGACTGTCAAATAGTTGCATGAATGTATTTTACTTTTGCACGAAATATCTCCCAGTACTTCTGTGAAAGAGCCAGTGTCATGCTGCAAAAAGATTCCTGTCTGTAATAAAATTAGGTGTCAAATAAAAATGAGAAAATGAGAAGATTAGGAAGTTAGATGATTAGAAGATTAGAAATTTTCTTCCTGCTCTTTCATGGAGTTTTATAGGGTACTTCCAGATATGCTAGACATTTGTTAGCTAGCTGGTCCCTTCCTGTAGATGTCAAATTTTCTGAAGTTGTCATTCTTTGAGGTTTGAATTAAAGAAGAACCAACCAATCCAGCCTACAACTGAATGTAATATTTAATTGGTGTTCATAAACAGTGAGTGCTACATTATGTTAAGCACTTGAGAAAACGTATTTGGTGTCTCAGTTACTGAAGTCTCAACTGCCTCTGTGCCTCAGTTTTATAAAATGAGGATGACAATACCTCCTCAAATTTCAGGAATTTTGAGAAGATTTATTGGTGTTCAGGATTCACCCAAATACCCTAAAGATCTATATTACCATTCTTCAAACCCACATTTGAATATTACACAATGATTACCTATACACCCTGAAAAAAAATACAGAAATAACTGAATAGCTGCTTGCAAGACATGAACCACTCATTCTGTTCACCTGCTAAACAGCTGAGGAAAGAAAGGAAAACAGAACAGGAGATTAGACTAAGGATAGATACTCCCTCTTAGTACAAGACCTGGGAAAAAAGAAATCACACTTTTATCACAGGAAAAAGTGATAAAATCTATAAATATTACTTTGATTCAGCTAAATTTTGAAGACATTCTCAGACTTTGCAATATCAAAAAATGTTCTTTTCATGCAGTAAGAAAAAAAATTATACCCAACTGGCAAGAAACAACTAATAAGACTATGCAATTTAGTCAGTGGGATTATGTTTCTCTATGAGATTTATTTCACATGCAGTAGACAGGAACACACTCCTCTAGGTTCATATAAGAATTATTATTTTTGGTAACAATAAGTTTTGATAACAAAGTTATACTGCTTCATCTCAGTTCATGTTTATCATGTTCAGCCTTCCTATCAGATCTTACATGCCTCTCCTGTTCACATTTTTAATTGCATCAAATCTAAAAAATGCAGGTTGCACTCATCTTGAATAACGACCGGGCCAAATGCCAGCACTATTTTACGATAAGGAAAGATAAAAAGTACATTTCATTTTCTGTCAACATGTTTTTCTCTGGGCCTTTGATCTTTCCTTGTGATAAATACTGATAACACCCCACATTCTGTTATGTAATTATACCACTGTTGTCCTCATTAATTAAGGCCCATGCAAGGCTGAACCGCTTTTGATCTGCCTGTGCTGGTTTTGACTAGGATAAAGATTATTATTCTCCCAGTGGGGCTACATTTTGGATTTGTGCTGAGCACAGGGTTGATAACACAGAGATGTTTTTGTTACTGCTGAGCAGGGCTTACACAGAGCCAAGGCCTTTTCTGGTGTTGGTACCTCCATGCTGGGGAAGAAGCTGGGATTTCATGGGAGGTTGGGAGGAGACACAGCTGGGACAGGTGACCCCAACTGACCAAAGGGACATTCCAGAACATATTGACATTGTGCTCAGGACATTCAGTGGGAGGAAGAAAGAGGAAGAGAAGAATGTTTGAAGCAATGGGGTTTGTCTTCCCAAGCAATCAATATGCGTGATGGGCCCTGCTCTCCTGGAGATGGCTGAACACCTGCCTGCCATGGGAAGCAGTGAATCAATTCTTTGTTTTTCTTTGCTTGTGTGCATGGCTTTTGTTTTCCCTATTAAACTGCCCTTATCTCAACCCATGAGTTTTCCAGCTTTTATCCTTCAAATTCTCTCACCAATCCTGCTGGTGAGGGAGTGAGGGAGAGGTTGCCTGGGGCTTGGCTGCTGGCTGGGGCTAAACCAAAACACTGCCTCAGTTCTGTACTGAGCTTGTTGGTTCAACAGAGGTAGGTGATACAGAAATTACTTTTTCTTTGAACAGGCAACATTTCCTTTAAAAGTTTTAACAAGAGTGAAGATGAACATGAGCTAAAAATCAGAAATAAAGGAAAGAAATCTCAAAAAAAAGTTCAAGTTTTGGAGAGTTGAATAAACAGCTACTCTCACCATCAATGTTCTTCCTTCTGCAGAAAACACTTCTTCTCTGTGTCAGAAAAAATAAAAAAGAAAAAATATAAGAGAGCAGTTGTCATTAGAAGCCAAGGTAGAATATTTGATATTACCTAAAGATGCTTTACAGTTCATTGCTTTGGCTGATGGGTTACAAACACACCTTCTGTAGTGCATATTTCAAATACAAATAATTCCTTACTAAGCCCATTTGAGTTTTAAAGATATCAACGTATTAACAAACGTCTTGTGAAAAATGTGAATTGATCCAAGCTTCTTGAGCCCTTAAAATACACAGTAACAAAATATAATGCAATAAATTCCAGATGAGTATTTCCAGTCTTAAGCAAGTTATTTTCCCTCCCTCCAAGCAGTAACTGTACCTTCAGCCTCCATGAGGCCCTTTGTGAGAATGGATGACACACTCCTAAGGAAGGCAACACACTGACACAAATGTCAGAAAAAAATCCATACAAACAACTTCAAATAAACAGGAATTGTAAATGACCTACTGTTTAAACATCACTTTTCCATGCTTTAGTATCCTGCCATCCTGAACAAATTCAGAGCAAATTTTCCTGCCAATCCACAGTACCACACTTAAGAAAGCTCTGAGACCAAAAACAATTTAGGAAGAAGATAATATTCAGTAAAGTAAACCTGTCTGCAAAAATGGAGTTTTAACACAGATTTGACTGAGTTGAGCCTTGTAGGCACTGCTCTACATGAGGCCAGGGCCAGTGATGTGTGGTCCCAGCCACAGCCCTCAGTGCCCCATAGAGAAGCACATTACCAAAACCACACACTGCCTCTTACCTGCTCCCTGCCCAAACGCTGCAAAGGAAGGCTGTCGGGGTTTGACCCTGACTAAACACCAGGCACCTCGACTCTCTCCTGCTGCAAGGAAAAAAACTGTAAAAATACACACCAATCTCATGAGTTAAGTGAGATAGGACACTGGTAGGAGGACGCACGGAAGAAAAGGGCAGACAGGCTCTAAACTTAAAGTTGCAAAAAAGTGATTTAATTACCTAACAGACTTGGAGGATAAATGCAAGGCAAAAATAAACTTTTCATACACTATTTTGTTCACTCACCCCCTCCCTCTTACGAACTCATTTTTATTCACCCCCTTTCTTCCTTCCAACCAACAGCTCAGGTTGGGGGGCAGGGTGTGGGGTATTTTCTCAGTCCACAGAGGAGGTCCATAAATCTATTCATCACCACAATTCTTCTACTACAAATACTCTTTATCTCTACTTATCTCTGTCTCCAGACAGTTTCTCTGCTCTCACCCCCACCCTCTTAAGAAGCAGTCTCTCTGCTCACTCCCCGCCCCCCCTCGTTCCAAACCAACAGCACGGGCAGGGGGCAGGTTGAGGGGTTTTCTGGTCAATTCAATCAGGGAGATGGGTTCTCCACTTAGCCATGGGGTCCCTCCCACGAGAGACAGTCCTCTGGGAACTTCTTTGACGTGGGTCCAATCTCACCAGCAATATCCCGTCCGAATTCTGCTGCAACATGAGTCTCTTTGTCCATAGGTGTTGTAGTAAAAGAAAAAAAGGGCTCGGCATAGTCTGTCCCTCGGGCCGGGGGATGTCCGCCCCGGTGGTGGCGACCGGCGGCATGCAAGGAGGCGCGGGCGGCGAAGGACGCACAGCAGGCAGTCTGCGGTTCTCCAGAGGTTTATTGTAGGTGCATCTGGGGAAGGTCCGGGGAAGGAGAGCCGGGACGGGAAGGCAGGGACGGGCGCGGGGTCTGGAGATCCAGAGGCTGCATGCTGGGTGCGGCGGTGGAGCGGCTTCTTAAGTGATTTCAGCCTCTGCAGCCAGCTCCAGCTCAAGCTCTCAGCTCACTAGCCCCCAATCAGCCAGAGGCGTGGGATTATAAGGGGTAGGAGAGAGGGAGTGGTCTGGCACGCAGGCCAACCGGGAAAGCCGTAGGGAAGAGGGACAGAGGTATTAACCAATTATTACATAATAGGGGAGGATACATAATTCAAAGGAACCAATGGGGAACAACTCAAGGGGAGAACAAAGGAGAACAATCTGGAAAGCAATCCATATACGGAGAGGGGGCNCGGCGGTGGAGCGGCTTCTTAAGTGATTTCAGCCTCTGCAGCCAGCTCCAGCTCAAGCTCTCAGCTCACTAGCCCCCAATCAGCCAGAGGCGTGGGATTATAAGGGGTAGGAGAGAGGGAGTGGTCTGGCACGCAGGCCAACCGGGAAAGCCGTAGGGAAGAGGGACAGGGGTATTAACCAATGATTACATAATAGGGGAGGATACATAATTCAAAGGAACCAATGGGGAGCAACTCAAGGGGAGAACAAAGGAGAACAATCTAGAAAGCAATCTATATATGGAGAGGAGGCGGGGGAGGACTCTGGGCCAATGATCTTCTCTGCTGTTGCATAATTTGCCGTAGGGGCTCATGGGCTGATCTTCTTGTCACCATGACTGAGACAGCACAGGCTGTCCCTGCCCCCATGGCTGGCCCCTTGGCTGGCAACTTTATGGAGGTTCAACCTCCGCACATAGGGTGCTGTGCAGACTCTCCCGAGCCGAAGCCAGGCTGCTTCCATCCCAGAAGCAAGGAAAAGGCCTTTCTCTCCCTTGCAAGGCCTTTGCAGCTTTAACTCTTTCGTTGAGATTCCTGCTGGTTCAGTCATTTCCAGGCATCCACCTGCTCCTCTGGCATGGGCTGTGGGTGGATTTCTGCACTCCTGTGGACTCCATGGGCTGCAGGGGGACCTCCTGTTTCCCCATGGTCTTCACCACAGCTAGCACAGAGTTTTCAGCTCTGGCGCCTGGAGCATCTCCTCCCCCACCTTCTTCACTGACCTTGGTGTCTCCATGTTGTTTTCCCTTCACATATTTTTACCTCCACCTCTTCCTCCTCTAACTACAAAGAAGTGCGTGCCTACCTTGTTTTGATTTCTTCTTAAGTACATTTTCACAAAGGCGTAACTAGCATCTCTAATTGGCCCAAACTTGGCCAGCAGCATGTCCATCACCTTCAGAGCCATCAGAGATTGGCTCTGCTGGACTTGTTGTAAAAAGTTCCAGAACTTTCACTCAGGACACACAGGAGCCATCTTTGTGCCACTCCCCAGCCCTTAGACACTTCCCCAGGCCTACCACAACAGCTTCTGAGGGGTCCAAATTTCTCCTAGATGTTAAAAAATACTTTATTGATGTTTTAGGCCAATCAAAACCACCACAAAGGCGGTTTCAAACCCTTATGCTCCTCTTCAATTGAAAGATACATCTCATTTCTATAAACATCTTCCTGTCATGCAGTTTTGTGAGTTAGAAGCAAGATACATTACTCCAGATTCTATAGAAAGAGGATTTCCCTCAGGACTGTAGATTTTACCTTCTTCTCATATAGTGTCCAGCTTCCAAGAATGTTTCCTTTAATGTTGGTAATCATTACTATTTTTACTACACTCTGTTTTAGTAGCTGTGCATGGAAAAGTTAAAAAGGACTCCCACATACTATCCTGAAATATGAAATTTCATTATAAACCTAATAAAAAGCTGTCAGCATCATCTTTTTATCATCAGCTGACAGATGTAATCCTGCTCTTTTCACATCTCCCAATGGAATTCTCAATGGATTTAAGAGCATGAGATACATAAACCACCAAGGATCAACAAATTCTTCGATCTGCTACTTTGCCTTTTAGCCCAATATACACAAATCAGAGCATCTCTGATTAAAAAGGATGATTAAGAGCATCTCTTATTAAGGAGCCTTCAAGCTGCAACGTGCCCTTCATACACCCTTTCAGCTGCCTCTTTCCTCTGCACATCTTATCTGAATGTTGAACCTCATTCCTAACTCAATTTCCTATTTTGGGATTGTTAAAACTTTCCCAACAAGGCTGAAAAAACTGTTATCATAGCTTTGGAGATTTCCAAACCTCTGAGGAATCTGATCCAGTTTTGAGATGAGTCTCACTTTAAGAAGTAGGCTGGACTACATAACCTTTCAAGATCTCCTCTGCTCTAACTTTATCCTAAGATTTTACATGTCTATCTTTAGCATTTTCTCATCTTTGCTTTGTTACAGGTGCCAAATGCTCCATTTAATTCAAGATCATCAGCTTGGAAGGAAACATTCACTTCTTTCATTCCAAACATAAATTAGAAATATCTGCTGAGTCTAAATACCCCTAAAAAGCCAACCAACAGAATAAATAAATAAATGCATCAATCAATCAATCAATCAATAAACAAATCACACTTAAAAAATTTTACTATCTGCTTGTATTTTCTGTATCTAACCTGGATACAAAGCCTGGTCTTTGGCTGGAATAGTTTTAAGGAAATAAAATAATACTATCACTTTTAGGAACTCTAAAAAATTTTCTGGCTATTTAAGATGTCACCCATGTTAAAATCAAATATAACTAAAGCAGTTCTTCATATATGTTACAAATTTACATGTGAGGATTTAGCTGTTCTCAGATGAATAGGCAAATACATAAGAGTTATCCATGCACACTTCATTCTTTATCACATGTAATATTAGCTTTGATATAAGCAGCAACACCCTCTTTTTTCTTTTTGTTTACTCTTAGTAACTCAACATAGTTTAACTAATGCTTTTAAATGTCCCATCAATAAGAGCCAGCCAACAACATTTCATTAAAGTCAACCATTATCTATTTTCTTAAAAAGCAGTATTACAACTTTACAACTTTTGTCATTATAGAGTACTCCTTGTGTTTCTTATATGAACACATCTGCAAAACCTTTTTGAGTACTACACAATGATACCATAGCTACCATTTACCCCCACTGACTTTTAGTGTTCATTGAAAAATCACTTTAAAACCATGCAGGGACTAAATTCCTTAATGTTGTGATGAGGGTTCTTAGATTACACAAATCATCTTTGAATGTCACGGAGGTGTGGTTATTATTGTTGATAGTTTTAAAGCCTTGGTTGTGCTGAGTGGTGGTTATTAGGGAGTATAGGAAGGAATTTAGCAGGGTAAACTTAAGTTTATAGATGATGATAAGGGCTATTCAGCCTACATGGAAGACAAGATACTAAGAAGACTAAGATTTTTCAGATTTGTGTTTATTTTAGTCCTATTTGTCCCCCTAGGGCTGCTGAGGTGATGGCTACCGCATTTGGTGGTGTTGAGCTAAGTGCGTGAGACATCAGGAAGAGAATGGTCATTAGGGAAAATTTCATTAACGAGTGGTTAGGGATGAGCCTTGAAGCACTTCTAGGAATCGTAAGTGGAATGGTACTAGTCCTAGTTCTATTGTGATTGCTATTGTCACGAGGAAGCATGATGTGGGAAGGGTTAGTTGGATAATGTCTCATTGTCGAATAGATCATGCATTAGTCATGGTCGAGAAGAGGACTAGTTCCCTATTAACATGGCTAACTGGAAATCAAGCAATGTCATCCACTCTAATAAACTTACTCATATTAGTATTGTCTGCCTGCAAAGTAGACACAGGCCTAGCAGAATTAACTGCCTCTACATAAACCCACAGTTCTGACTATTTACATAACCTAAACCTCCCACAATGTTAAAAGCCAATGATTACATTCCGCTCCACGGTCATCCTATCGCCCAGCCCAAAATTCCTTTGAACTAAGACCACCATACATAGGCTCCTAATCACCACCCATAGCCTACAATGCCTGCTCCTATCATACTATCCCCCCGCCAGAGCACTAGCCCAAAGGACTGGCATTGACCGAATCTTAACCCCTGTTAGTACTGTTCTGCTGACTACTATCTCACATAATCATAACAAGCCAAAACCACCTGCAATAAAACCACCAAGATGAAAAACAACATTTATCACAACCTTAATCATTCGTTATCTTAGCCTTCTTGGCCACAAAATTAATAATACTTATTCTTGGACCAGCAGAGCCAGACCTAACAGTATTCCAATGAGACAGAAAAGTATAAGCAAAACCAAAAGCAAACAGCAAAATGTTTATCCATTCTGCAGTTTTTCTTCAAAAACTCCACCTTCCCACATTGACTGCATTCTCATTCTCTGGATAAACTATCCCTGCATGCCCAGCCTGAAGGCCCAAACTGGGGGATGCAGAGAGCTTGGGCCAGAGCTGGCATCTTCCCACCAGGAACAGGAAGAGGAGACCAGGTTAGGAGACCCAGGGACAGACCCTGAATTAAACACTAGCAGCTTCTGCTGACATCAGTGGGACAGAAATAGGAACTATGGTGTCTTGGGTCATGCAGGTATTCACCAGCATACTCCTTGACATCCAAAGTACAAAACCAGAAGCTGACATCTGCTGTTAAGGCATCAGAGATTGCTCTCCCTCTTTTCTTCCAACAGAGATCAAGCAGACATCCAGGACCATGCCTGGCCCAGGTAACCAACAGCCATAGGCATCTCCCTCTCTTAACTGTAGCTGAAGCCAGTTCTGTACAATGGCCAAATCTAGAAACTTTCTCTCCACTTTCAAAACAAAATAAAAGCAAATATATTAGAAGTGTGAAAAAACCCCAGACATAGGACCTTAAGCTCACATATGAAAACCAAATTAGAAGACAAACTGGGAAAAAACCGCTTCGAGTGACCTTCATTTATCATACTGCTGGGGTTTTTCCCACTCAGTAGATACTCCTTACTACAGACTATGTGAGACTGTTTAGCACATTAATGGATTGCTGCTTTATAAACAAGGAGGCAAATTAGTTTTAATAGGCTAAACAATTAACCTTGAAGAATATTTCATGCTTCTAAGCCTAGACAAGTTATTGTCTGCTCATGGTTTTGATGAAAATATATATACCATGTCATTTTTCTGACATAAATTTTGCCTCCAAATCAAAGATTGAGTCTTGCTGTTGAACTTTACTGTATCTGAAAGCAGAAATTAAATATATTTAATTACAGGAAATTGTATACATGTGACGCCTTCAAGGTACAAGAAACTTAGAGTGAATGAAGTTCTAGTCCTGAAGGGGAGAAAGTTGTTATAGCTAACACCAGCTGGCACTTCCGAATTTTTAAGGTGTTATTCTATTTGAAGCTAAATTCTGGCCTCTATTTTGAAAACCTTCTTTAGAGAAATCTGAAATTCTCACTCTGTGTGGAAGTGAACTGTAAACAGATATTTTTGTTTTGATCTGAATTTCCTAATTAGCAGAAATGGATCTGTGTGGTGATAGGATTGCACACAATTTGAAATTTCCCCAAATTTTAATTTTATTAATGTAGTTACAAGAAGTCCACATTATACCTCCGTAACTGTGGTCTGTGGAGCAAAAGACTGGATGTTGTACAGATTTCACACTTTCTCAGAAGCATAACTCCACGTGTACTAAAATGCTTTATTCCTAAATTTACCTTCCAGCTTCCAGAAGTTAACATTTCCAGAACTTTTTGTCCTCTTCTGACCTGTTAAAAATTGCTGTCTGACATCCTGAGGTCATCAGTCTTGCAAACACCATGACTGTTTCATGACAACAGCTTTTAGTACATATAACATTATTCTCACAGTGATAAAATTTGTAAAAATAATTAATTCTTTTCATTTAGGTTATCTTCCATTATGCATAGATGCCCATTTTTGGTGAGCTATTTAGGACAAGAATTAAAACCAACCTCGTGACACTCATGTTGTGAACTCAGAATGCAAGACCACTTAAAATAAATAATCCAGAAGCAATTTACACATGGGACCATGGCTATAAAAGCTTGACAAAACAAGCTAGGGAACAAGCTTTCTCTCTTGTAATTGCTTTCTCTTTCTTTATTCAGTTTTTTCTCCAACTTCATGAGCCTCTTATTCCATCACAGCAGAAACAAATGCAGGCCTCCTGGTGCTGACTTAATATGTTGTCATTTTTTCTTTGGGAAGAAATCTATTTTCTATAAGAAAAATATATGTAAGATTTTAAAATAAAATACCTAGCTGCTTCTTGTTTTTCTTCTTGGTAGATTCTCCAATGAATTTTCAATCTATGGTTGTTTTTAAGCTCCATTAACAGAAACACTTTGTAATTAAACACATGCCCTCATTTTTTATCTTAAGTAAAGTTCCAAAACAACTATGATCAAGAATGAGGTTTGAAGCCTGAAAAATTCTTAATGCACCCCTAAACTTCAGACAAATCCAGGCCTTGGTTTTGCTTTGAACTGTTAAGCAAAGTTGTGGCCCCATCCACAACTTCTAGATTTTTGTAAATGTGCAAACATACATAAATTCAGAGTTAACTCACTGTCATTGTAGGCCAGAATGAAAAGGTGAATATCCTTAATCTTTCTTCTCATAGGGAACAGTTTAAAAATCAGATTTTCAGGAAATTTCCTGTGAAAACTTAATGAACTTTCAACTGATTCCTAGGATGAGCCCCTCTCTCCCTATTGACTCCAGTAAGACTTTGAGGAAACCATTCTCTTCTGGGTTTCCAGAGTTCAGAGCAGAACCTTCAGCATGGGAAGGAACAGAGAGCTAGCAAATTCCTCTTTAAGTAGGAAAGAGAACTTGTTACACAGGGGGAAGCCTGTGCTAGTGCACAAAAACCCATCTGCCTCTTTGAACCTGCACTTGCTGTTCCTGATGGCCTCCAAGAGTGGAGAGACCAATTTACATCTACGGGCTTGATAAGGGTGTTTATGGGCTGAGAATACTGAGGTTAGGGTTTTTTGAACAGAGAAAGCTTATAAACCATGTTAATGTGTTTCTCAGATTGCTTCCTTCTATGCAGATCAAAGAAGAATCTGTTGCAGCCCTGTCAAAATTATGTTTGTTCAAGCAAGAGCTGTGCATTTGGGCTTTGAATATTTTCCAGTTCTCCCCATAAATCAAGATGGTGGCTGTCACAGCTGCAGCATCTCCAGTTTCAACCTGCATCACTGACAACATGAATCCCTTTGCCAAGAGAGCCCTCTTGCTGTGTCCTCTCCATTCATTGAGACCCTGAATTTTCTTGAGGGAAGCACAACCTGGCAACTGTTTTTATTATGACCAAGCCATGAGCCGTCAGACCATTTTTCAGAAACTGCATTGCAGCAATGCCCCATCATAAGCTTGCCATACACCATGGATGGGTGTGATGTGTGGTGGTGGATAATACCACCTCAGGAACTGCTGGGGAGCCAAATGGTCCCAGCACAGCAGTATCTCGCTGGTGGGAAACACCCTAGTCAGTACACCCCCTGGAGAGCAAAATGGTCTTTTCCCCAAACTGTAAACTAACCCCTGAGTCCATCCCTTCCTCCTCCCCATTGGCTGTGGTATTCCCCCCGCCTCCTCTCCCCTGACCCCAGGTGATCCCTATATCTGGAGTCACCTGGGGCTGATCGCCCTCTTTCACCTTGGACCCCTTCGGATTAAACATCTGGAACATCCAGCTGACTGAGCCTCTGAGTTCTTTGTCTCTGGTAACGCCTGAGCTATCCAGCTCTCTGGGTGAGTGAGAATCTGTGCCTTACACCGGCTCGGGTGTGAGAAGGGCTTTTCTGTACAGCACCAGGCAGTGCTGGCTGACGTGATCTCTCGATAGACTTAGAGACACTTTCGGTAAACGCAGAGGCCTATTCCACCCCTCCTCAGCCCACGGCGTTAGTGATGAGCAAGGATTGTGTTTTTTCATTAACATGCCATGTTTACAGTGCTGAGGAACCCAAAAAGGCAGTTTCCCAAACCACTACTGCTTTCACCCCACTTATTTCTTCTGACCTGAAAGTCCAACTTTCTATTCACTACAGCTTGTTTTACACAAATACAACACCTACCCCCCAGCCTCTTCCCGATCATGTGCCCTGGAGCCATAAGGCCACTTCCAGCATAATAAGGTGTAGAGAAAAGTCATCTAGGACTCTGTCCAGCATGCTGGATCTACCATGGGAAGGCCAATATGTCACTGAGAATTATCACAACCAACTACTAGTAAATAAGAATTTAAAAAATCTCAGGAGAAAGCTGCTATGCTAAAAAAAAAAAAAAACAGTTTTTCAATGCACTGTTAAAGAATTAATCATAATTATGAAAATAATAATAAAAACAAAAAATAATTTGGGCAGAAATTAGGGTGTCCTATCTAGGAAATCTTTACAGTCTTATATCATGTGTGTAAAGCAGATGTTTGTAGAGTTTCTGACTGGTGTCTCCTTTCAAGTACATCAAAACTCAAAGCCACTGACTTAGGTGGTATCCTTTCCAGAAAGAGCAATATATGTGGCAATGTGCAGAATACCACGTTCAACAGCAACACCTTTCAGCCACTGCTTTAACAAAAAAAATCTGTGGCTAAGCTTCTCTACTTTCATATTTCACCCCTAAACTTTCACAAATTCAATTATTTCATTTTCTTGTGGGTTCATGTTATCTAGGGAAAGAAGGTCTTGTGAAATGTTTAATAAAAAGCCTGGTTCCTGTAAGAAATTTTCATTTTGCTCTTGAAGACCTGAAGTAGAGCTATTTCACAGCAGAATACAAAGCAAGTGCATGAAAAACAAAGTTCATTTAGCTGTTAAAGGTCAGAGTCTTACACAGGTATTTCAAATTCCTTTGCCAGATTGTAACTGGAAGGTATATTTTTCAAATCAGAAAGAACGTAGTTAGAGAATTACTGAATAAACAACCTTCACTTTGAAGAAATGGAAGTACCATTATATAAAGTGAAAGAGGATGTGGAGCAAGAGGCTGTGAGAATGTTTTCTGAAGACAGCAAGTTTAAGAATGATGCATTATCTGTCAATCAAACATCAGCTGCTGGCTGGAACAGAACATGTAAAAATGCATGCACATGCTCCAACAACAGCCACTTAGGCCAGCTGGGAGTAAATAACAGCAGTATAAAATACTAATTCCTCAATATTTAGTTCAGTTTTGTGGAAAATGTTAACATGCTACTTGAGTATTACCTTGTTAATATGTCAGAAACTCACCTTTAATGCAGCTCCTTATTACTATTCTCATTTACAGGAAAATGAATAGAGAATAAAGGATCTACCAAAATGAGATAGGGCCACTGGCAAAACCAGGATTAGACTTCCTACTAGTTCTAGCTTCAATATATTTGGTATATCAGACAAAAAACTGTTAAATCATTTGCCTCTTTCAGTAGTTCACTTAGGTACAGTTTAAATACCACACCTTGAAACCAAACTTTAGAGTCCATACTGTATATACAGTCTTTTAAAAAACAGCCACAGACAATCATTTCCAAAAAATGACAATCACAGTGAAATTTGAAACTCTAAGAACAGCTTGCCCTTGAAGGGGAGTAAAAAAGTCTTTAGCAGTACTACAGCTTGCTTTTTTTTTGTATAAAAAATTACATGGCTCAGGACTAATTATAGGATTAAATTTTCATATCAAGGTTTCGTCACCACCAAAATACTTTAAATTAAATGTGTTACCATAAGTTTCTACAAAGGAGTTCCTGCCCTGTAATCAGGGGCATTCAAGTTTTATCCAAGCAACAGGTAACAGTAATGCTGCAACCTGGAGGGCTAAAAGAAAACTGAAAATGAACACTTCACCCAGTCATCTCTCCATCAGAATTTCTGCATCTGCAAGTCCTTTGGGCATATAAATACGGCACATGCATTCCCTTCCCAAGGGGCAAGTAGAATTTTGGGAGCTCCAAATTTTTCCATGGCATCATCATTTTCCACACAAACAAGGGAAAACTATCTTAATTGAAAAAATTGCAGTTTGGAAAGCTGTCAGGCTAAGGAATATTTCCAGATGTGAAGAGTAGTGCGATCAGCTCATGGAGTTGGGTATCAGCAGAGGCGTGTGCCCAGTGAAAGTTCCATGGCACGGCAGTACATCTTCAGACTTTCTCCATCCTATGTACTCCACACAATCCAGGAAGGGAAGGGTGAAGGTGGGGAGAACACGGCTGCTCAAGGGGGTTGAGCTGTTGGAGCAACACCTCCATTGAGAACAGCTACAATAACGACAGGAGAGAGCAGGGAACAGCTATAAGTAGGGCCTGGTGCTGAAAGGACCCCTCCTGCTCCCAGCAGATGACCAGGCAAAGGCACAAGGGAGAAGAATGGCAACCACATGCACCTCAGCAGTGACCAGCACATCCTGGCCACAAAAGGGTTCAAAGGCCCTCTCCTTGGTGCCACAATGGCACCTGTTGGAATGCACTCTGCCATACTCCTAAGCACATATAAGCCATATGTGCCATGACTGTTTTCAGAGCCCGATGTTAAGAGCCTTTGATTGTTCGTGTCACATTTGTCAATTGCTATATATGTCGTTTTGGTAGTTCTCTCCCTCCAAAGAAAGACTGTGCTCCCCATCTGCACTGTTCAAGTAATACAAAGCAGAAGGTTTCAGTTTTTCCTGTGTATTTTTAGTTGCAAATAGCCATCACACATGGATGTATTGAGAGAGACTTAAGCCTCCGTATTATTTTATGTGTCAACACACTGCTTTTTTATTCAATTCGTTATGTAACACAGAATAGAACAGTAAGTGTTCTTAATCATAAGCAAGTCAGAGCTAATGAGAAGGGATTTTTCTCCACAAATTTAATCTGCTGAAGGTGTATTTACATGGTACATTCTGTAAAATGCAACTGTTCCCCACTTGCAGCTATTCTGCTCAAACCATCCAAAAGCTACATGACTACAGCTGCTGTAGCAATGAGCCCAACATGAGAGCCCTGCTGAGAGTCAGGATATGTTTATTCAAGCTCAAGACGCTATGATTTTTGGTTGCCTCATCTTGCTGGCTGAGCAGTTTGATGTCTGTAGAGGCTGAGGTATATGGGAATTTTCTGCAAGAGGCATCTTTATCAACTAATGGAACTAGTGAACTGAAGAACAGGTCACTAAAAAATAACAGAGAGGAGTTTGTTTTCATGTGTAGAGATTGGTATGTCTTGCACAAATAGACTGAAAGATCTCAAAATTACTGTAATTGCAATGGCTTGCTGCTGTAGTAGATTTTACCTCATTCTCAGAAAATTTTTAAGAATTTAGCAAAACTCTAAAAAGGAATCAGATAACTCTTTAAAAACAACTATATGCTCCTGAAGCATGTGCTCCTTTCTTCCCTTTGGAACTTCAGACTTAGCATAGTTCAGTCCTTGATTTATATATAAGATAATTTAAAGTAAATGGAGGAGGAAATTTAATTTCCACTATATTTATGAAGACCTTGCTGTGATTTTTGTTACATTTTTTCAAAGTCCTGAGAATATTGGAATAAATACACAGTCTGCAGAGTGTTGACTAGAGGCCTCTTTTTCAGTTTGACAGAAACTGAAAGTAGTTCAAAGTTCATGTCTGAATGACATAGCCTACCTTTTCAACTCTTGATACAATTGAATTACTTTCACTTCTAGAGATAATTTCATACGTGAAAGTCAATTATTTTCACTTATTTTTATTTCCATATTTTCCACTAAGGGTTTTAAAAATTCTGCAGCATTTATGCAGAGTGTTAGTCTTGGCTTTCACAGAATCACAGAATATGCTGAGTAGAAAGGGACACACAGGGACCATCAGAATCCAACTCCTGGCCCTGCACAGCACCAGCTGCAAGAATCATATCATGTCCCCAAGTGTATTGTTCAAATGCCTCTTGAGCTCTGTCAGGTTTTGTGCTCCCCAGACCCCTCTGGGGAGCTGTTCAGTGCCCATCCACCCTCTGGTTGATGAAATTTTTCCTAATATCCATCTTAAAACACTTCAGACACAACTTCATGCCATTCCCTTGTATCCTGTCACTGTCACCACAGAGAAGAGATCAGTCCCTGCCCCTCTTCTTCCCCTCAAAGGGAAGTTGTAACTGCAGTGAGGTCTCCCCTCAGTCTCCTCCAGGCTGAACAGACCAAGTGATCTCAGCCATTCCTCACAAAGCTTCCCCTCAAGGCCTTTGACCATCCCCATGCCCTCCTTTGGGCACTCTAACAGCTCAATGTCTTTTCTGTGTTCTGTCACCCAAAACTGCCCCCAGCACTGAGGTGAGGCTGCCCCAGAGCAGAGCAGAGCAGGACAATCCCCTCCCTTGCCCGGCTGGTGATGCTGTGCCTGATGCCCCCCAGGACAGGGTTGACCCTCCTGGCTGCCAGGGCACTGCTGGCTCACGTTCACCTTGTCATCCACCAGGACACCCAGGTACCTTTCCTGCACTAATTTCTGCTCTCCAGCCTCTCATTCTCCACTCTGTCTGTACATCGAGGGTTGTCCCATCCCAGATGCAGAATCCAGTGCTTTCCCTTGTTGAATTTCATAGGGTTGGTGATTGCCCAGTCCACTCATTTGTTGAGGTCTCTCTGCAGGGCCTCCCTGACCTTGAGGGAGTGGACAGCTCCTCCCAGTTCTGTATAATCTGTGACCTTGCTTAGCAACCCTTGCAGTTCTGTGTCCAAGCCATTCATGAAGGTGTTGAAGAGCACAGGGCTGAGGATAGAGCCCTGTGGAATCCCACCAGTGACAGTCACCAGTCTGATGTCACCCCATTCCCTGTAACCCTTTGTGCCTGACCTGTGATCCAGTTGCTCACCCTGCACATGATGTGTTTATCCATCTGTGTGCTGGACAGTTTGTCCAGAATAATCCTGGAAGGGACAGAATTGAAAGCTTTACTGAAATCCAGAAAGATTACATCCACTGGCCTCCCTCTTCAATTCCAGAGTAAAACTACAAGGTGGATTTTCACTGAGCTGAAAAAGAAGAAATATCTGTCATGTATTTAGACATATTCTTTCAGAAAATCCTTTTAGATTTTGAAGAAAATTGCTCAAGAGTATGTATTTCGAAAGAGATTTTTTGTTGCATGAAATAATTTACACTTTCTGATCAGATTAATTATAAAGGAAAAAAAAGTGTGGGAACATATAAAGTGAAACAAATCTGATTGTGAAATGAGTTTTCAGCATATGCTGTAGCAATCTATTTCAAATGCTAATAACAATGAAGCAAACTTTTAGCACAACATACAGTAAAGAGCAGAAGCAGAAGCAATTTTAGAACTAATTGGTTTTCAAATTAAACTTATACAATCAGGATAAAGGTTCTGTCAAATACAGCCACACACTGAACTGAAATTCACATTCTGTATATATTTTCATCTTGAAGGCCTATTAATGGGAAGAAATGGTAGAAATCAAAACATGAAGTGCTAGAAGGTGGTTACTTTAAAGACAGCTATGAATGTTTCCCAGCTGAGCTGTAGCTATGCACCATTTTCTTTCCAAGTTTGAGAAGATTTGCAGTAGCTGTTATGTTTTGCAGAGTTGGTTATTTGAGTTTTAGACTGTAGCCTGGAAATTACTACTGGAACCTTCTAAGAGATGCATCTCATTTCTCAGACCAAAATGATAGAAAAATATGTCCCCAAAAAAAAAAAGTCTGGATATTGAAGGTCTTATTTACTTTGGAAGCCTTTATTTACTTTAAACCTAAATCCTTTCCAAACTTCCCCCAGGGTAAGAATTTTTTATAATTAAGAAATCTGGGAATTAGACCAAACACAGTGCAGTTGAAAAGACAAAAGGAAAAGTAGCAATAACATTAAATTACAGTAAATGAGTATTTCTCAATAAAGGAAGGATAAAAGCACTTGAAGGGAAATAATTCAGGACAGAATGAACATTCCTATACGTGATGAGAGTTTTTCTAACATTTTGATATTTCCTTGCATCCAGAAAAGACACAATCATCATGAGGACACAACAGAAAGAAATGAAAAAAATTATTTTGTTCACTCATTGCTTTTTTCTAGTAAGTCTTCCTGCACAGTCATTTCAACTCAGTTGCCACAAGTCTCCCTGTAACCTTTGTGTCTATGAATGGCTGCAGAAACAAGGATGGTCTAGAAGAATCTTAAAGACACTAGGGGAGTTAACAGCCAAAATAATCATTGACAGGCCAAGTATATTTGATGAAAATGTGAAAGAAAGGACGGACCGAGGTATACACACGCTGTGTGGGGAAATATCCCCACAGCATGGAGCAGAGTGGAGAGTGGGAGATTTCATTTTCTGCACATGCTGAGGTCAGTAGCTCATGGCTGGGACATTTTCTGAGTGGAAGCAAGACATAGAAAATTTTCAAAAAGTTGTCAGAGAACCTTGGAAAAAGTAAGAAATGGGAGGGAGAGGTTTAAGAGTTAAATTTTTGGCAGTTTTGTTTATGTGGCTGCCACACTTCTCTTCTGTACGAACTGAATGAGGCTGCAGCAAGTCAAGGGCTTGGACAGTAACCAGATCATGTTTGCTCAGTGGTGTACTGAGGCAGGAGTCATATGCTTGCCCTGACATGGCCATCTGCCCTTCACAGTGCTGTCCACAGGTTTGCTACCAATCTTTGAAATCCAAACCAGAAGATTACTGCCAGTGTATTTTCCTAGCTTTGGTGACTGAAAGGTTAAGCTGTGAATATGTTTGCTCCCTCAACAGTGCAAGGTAACACTCCGATATAACTATATCCCTCAAAAAGACATTTTGTGGCAGATATTTTCAGACTTTTGGCACTGCCAAAGTCTGAGCTAGTGAAGGTGTCTCCAGCATAATATCATAAATACCCACCCAGAGGAAGACCTCATGCCAGGTCTGAATATGCCAAACACAGCATGCATTTCACTGTCTGCAACTGTGTGTAAGTAATCAGGTAAGTATAAGCAACTACTGAAGATGTAGATCAGAAAATATAAACAAAACAAAATACAACCAAACTAATAGTAGCTGGAAAAAAATCAAAAAACCCCAAGCAAATAAGAAAATCAAGCTCTTGGAAGGAGAAGAAGTCAAGTTGCCAAAAATCATACAAGTTGATCATCGTCATCTTACACTCCAGCTTCTCTTTATCTCACTATACTTGCTGATGTCTGTGCATAGTGTCTGCAGCTTTCTTTTTTACTATTCTTCACATGCCGCTGTCACATTCTGACAGACTGAGGCTGTCAGGCCATGGCTCACAGAACATTTTTTCCAAATGCATTTATTCTGCAATTGCTTTGGGAAATGACAGCGCTCTTGTTCACAGACAGCCAGCTGTGACCTGTTCTGCCCTGGAGCTTTCCTCCAGACTTCTCAAGGATATATTCCCACCAGATACAAAGACTTTTATAATGAGGAATATGCCCATTGGCCTAAAAGGGTCTTGTTAAATTCTTTTATGAATTTGAAGGCATTTCTAAGTTACACCACATTTGCTCTGGACCTGTAGACATAATGCTTGATTTGGGCAAGTCTGAATAAGACTTCATTAGGGTGATGTGAAATAAGAGCTCAAAACTGCCTTTGAATCTTAAAGAATTTTTTCTCTCTCTCTGTCTCTCTCTCCCAATGTTATTTTTCTTATTTTCTTGCTAAGGATATAATTAGCACAGATGTAAAGAGTCTTTTCATTGTTGCCAGGGAAAGATCCTCATGCTAACATCTGTGTTCACAAAGTGAATGTCAGAGACTATCAGCCCTGATGCTGATTTCTGATGTGTGGCACCTTGCAGTGATTTACCTCACTGTCAAGCCAATACAAAAGTCTCCAACAGCAATATTTTGGTTATCTTTGCATTCCGTTTGAACTCACGTGACTCACAACACTTTTGACACTGAAGGAGAAGCTTGTCTGTTTCATGGGAAGTTTGTAATGTATGAAAATGCTTTTTGAAATCTTCATGTTAGACATTATAAACCTGTCTGAAATTCTATCTGGTAGTAGCAAAACTTGAAATTACTTTAGGAACATGTCAGAAGCAAAATGCATACTTGTAAAGTTTAAGTAAAAAAGAATTATAATTCAAAAATTTTTAGATTTATATATTTTGGCCTTGCTATGTTCCGGGAAAAAATAAAATTCAGTATTTAGATTGTCTGCTTATCAGCCTTCAAAAGATATATTTATAATACTTTTGCACAAGATCCCTATACCGCCCTAAATTAGAGGTACACACTCCAGGCAATATGGATATTTTCTAGTCCAAATACATGGGATGACTACACAGTCTGTAATTTTGCAGAGTACTATTACAGAAATTTATTTTTCCTACACTACTGCAAGCAATGTCACAGAACCTATAACAAGCAAAGGCAGAGGAAAAATTACTGTCCCTGCACTAAAGACTGAACACAGTAAAAAGAAAGGTTTCTTGTGAAAATTATTGTGTTCTTTTGAGTATTGCACTCAGTGTAGTCCAATACAGTCTTTCCACATTCCTACCATGAACTCATTAACCATACTCTCCCTAAAAAAACCCTTGATATTGTGTCATCTTTCATCACACTCAAAATTACTCAATCATCCCTCTGACAATAGACAGTCAAGAGCTACAGATGGATTCTACACTTGCCAAAAGTATATTCCTAAGCTTCCAGGAAAGTATTCTTGTGTGGATATGAAAATATTTAAAAATCAAGAACTCTTAAGTGTCTTTCCCAGAGCATGAAATCTGAGATTGTGGTGTATTTCATCTTAGGACTTTAGAACATCATCACAATCTTTCAGAGTCATCATAATGGATGACATTAGAAGTGTTGAGGTTCACAATGATGAAGGAATTTCCCATGTAAGTGTTCCAAAGCAACCAAAGCTGTATATCAGCATACTGATTTTGTTGAAAGAAAGACTCCAAAGCAGCTTTCAAAGGCCCATTCAGTATGTCTACTACTTTAAACACCAGAATTTTTACAAAGTCCTCCCCTAGAGTACATACTACTTTCCACTTAAATCTGAATAAGCCTACTTAGAGAAAATTGGTAAAAGTCTCCCACAAGGCACTATTTTGAGGTAGGATTCATTACATAGTCACTATTTTCCTCAAACAATATGTCAGTGGTGGCACCCTGGCAGATTGCATGAGCTGCCTTTATTCTCAGTTATGACAATATAAATCAGAAATATCTCCAACTGACCTCATTGGAATTCCAAGAGTAAAGGACTGGTGAAATGACTTCTTGGCATCTGCTTACAGTAGACTTTATTAGACTCTCTGTGCATGTAAAAGTTACCAAATTGTTCATAAGGATGAGAGCAGAACAAGTATTGGAGAAATATTTCAGGTCACACACACAAAGTCATTCCTCATTTTGCAAATAATTGTCACACAGTGAGTGGGAGAAATTGCAAAAAAAAAAAAAATTCCTAAGCTGAAATATCAAACTATTGAAGGAATAAAAAAGGTATGGTAACTAGAAGACACATAGATGTAATAAGTCATGACAAACCTAATGTAAAATTACTGGCATAAATTTAAAGAATACTGAATACTCACAGCAGAACTGAAGTGATCTAGCTGCTACCAAAATAATGTTAATTTAGAAGTATGTACAGACAAGCTGCTGTAACTCAAAGATTTGCTATCAAAGGCCAAAATAGGGGATATAGAAGATGGCAGTCTAGCTGTCTGAGGTGACTTGGGGTGGCCAGAAAGGACTTCCTTTTGCAGATTTACAGTGACATATCTTCATCAGTGATGTGCAGATGGCTAGATCAACTGAAACCTCTGCAAGTTTGCTGACAATACCAAGGTGAGTGGTGGAGCTGACACTCCTGAGGGACAGGATGTCATCCAGAAGAATGTAGACAAGCTTCAGGAGTGAGCCTGTGAGAACACCCTGAGGTACAACAAGGCCACATGCAAGGTGAGACACCTGGGTTGGAGCAATCCCCAATATCAACACAGGCTGAGGGATGAGTGGATTGACAGCAGCCTTGCCAAGAAGGACTTGGGGGTCCTGGTGGATGAAAAACTGGATGTGTGTTGGCAGTGTACACTCACAGCTCAGAAAGTCGACTGAAATGCATCAAAAGCATCACGGCCAGCAGGTTGAGGGAGATGATTTTATCTCTCTACTTTGCTCTAGTAATTTGACACCCCCCACCCCCCAGAGTGCTACATCTAGCACTGGGACTCTCAGCGCAGGAAAGACATGGATCTATTGGAGTGAGTCCAAAGGAGGGGCATGAAGATGATCAGAGGGCTGGAGTGCCTCTCCTACAAGGAAAGATTGGAGAAGACTCCAGGAAGACCTTATTGCCACAATTTAATACTTACAGAGGGCTTTTAAGAAAGGTGGGAGCAGAGTTTTTAAGAGGACCTGATGCAACAGGACAAGGGTAGATTGAGCCTAGATAGGTGAAACACTGGAGCAGTTTGCCCAGAGACACTGTGGGTGCCCATCCCTGGAAGTGTTCAAAGTGAGGATGGATGGGCCTTTGAGCAACCTGGTCTAGTTGGACACCCCTGATCATTGTAGGAAGGTTGGACTAGATGACTTTCAAGGGTGCCTTCTAACTTAAACTATTCTATGATTCAATGACAGGAGGAAAGTAATGAAGAATATGAAGATTTTGACAATGATGATGATGAATACTGCTTCTATTGTTATTAATGATTGTAAAATTAATTAATAAATATTCAAAATTATTAATAAAACTACATCACTCTGTAAATGACAGTCAAAAAATGCAATGGCTCCATTGCTACTTTTGTGTTGCATTATCTTCTTCTGTCCTGCTTTATTTTAAAAAAAATCCTTATTTTTAGTTGTCCTCTATCACGACAATCAGCAAAGGAAGGCCAATTCTTTTGTTGTAATAAAGAATTTTTCAGAATAATATTTACTCTCAGAACTCTGTAAGCATGCTTTCCAGTGTAAAAGCATGCTTTTCCCATGTAAACTTTTTTCTTCTTTTTTTTATTGAAATTATTTGTAGAGCTTTCTGTCAATACAGCTCTCTTGGTGATTCTGTTGGTTATACATGGGAAGAGACATTGCATTCATGTCTCTCTGTATTTCCATTGCTAACAAAAATAAAGTAGCAACAAAACTGACTTTCTAAAATCACAAAAAAAGAATATTTAATAGCTTCAGGAAAGTAATTTTTTGAGCAGAAATGCCAGACTTACATGAACTTTTCAAAGCAGACCAGACCATCCTTTCAAATGCTGGACAGGTCTACTTTTTAAACAGCATTTCAGAATTGTGAACTTCAGAGCTGTCTCAGGTTTCTGTGCTTCTTCCACAACAGGTAAGATGATCGTGTTGGAAACTACATGGTTCACACTTATGTCCAACACCTGTGGAACTTGAAAAGAGCATATTAACCCTCATAAAATTCTAGTTCCAATGAAAAGTATATTTGGAAATTATGAAAAGAAAAAAAAATCACCTTTAAAACTGTACTTTGAAACTATAACATCTTTTAAACATTACTTTAAAATGTACATTTGACCCTGCCATCAAAAATTTAATTAGGATATTTCACAGGTAATAACTTTTTATTTTCCAGTTCAACCAGCCATAAAATGGAATCCTCTGTATTATTACTGAAGCATTTGTAATTGCACTTTTCTTTACAACTAAGCAGAAGACACAGAGCGTAAGAAATATATTTTCAAATTTTTCTATCATCCAGTTTTAGAGAGAAAACAGTCATGAGGTAAGCATGGAATTGCTCCTCTTTTCCAGAAAGTGACTGTTCAGACCATGAAATTTGTGACTAGTGGACCGAGAAACACTGTTTGTACTAAAGAACCTTCTTCTGTGCTGCTGGATGGCTCACAACACTCTGTAATGGGCATGTCTACCATACTGGACAAAGTAGGGTAGATAGTGCTGTGAGGCAGTGTGCCTTGCCTTCAATGAGAGAGAAAGATGAGAAGCCCCAACAGAAACAGCATCTCCCTGAACACAAGTTTATTCCAAAACCTACCAGAAACCCTCATATATGACAGCCTTTCTGATAGGTGAGAATGAGTGGTTTAAACTGTCACCATTTCTTGGTTACCTAATACCTATTTAGGGTCTGATGGTGAATATGGTTTGAAGCAGTATTACCTCTCAGAATACCTGTTGTCATCAGGAAGTTCTTACTGACACCCTTCACTTCAGAGTCATACAACTGTTTACCAAAGATTATCATAATGACAATGATAGCCTTTATCAGTAGACACTGAAAAAGCAGCAAAGACAAGGAACAAGCCATGCATCAAAGTTTGCTGGGGTATCTATTCAGCAACAGCGGATGTCTGTCAAAAACAGAAACATCCAAATCCATGAGACTACACCCAGAACGTAAGGTACAGTGGGACGTGTCTGACCCTGATATTTGCCTCTGACACTGATCCTGACCTGAATTTACCCCATCCCCATCCCATCTCCTTTTCAGTGAGATCCCTGCTCTTATTTGCCTTGTTACTGTGCTTGACTTCTCACTCATCATCCTGTAAGGTGCAGCAGGCCCTCGATGCCCTCTGTTAGAAATAAGGGTGAAAACTGAGCAGATAATGAGCTCAGTAAAATAAAACAAAAAAAATAAAAGTACAGAAACTAAAAAGGACACACATAGACAGTGGCCAATGGGGAGGCAATTTGATACCTTATTTTGCACTCACAAACATCCTCAAAAGACAGGTATGGGAAGCTTCATCAGTTAATGCATGAAAGGAAGTTGATGGAGGTATTTTTCCTGGTCCTTATAAGACTTTTTATACTGTCCCTCACAACATCCTTCTAAGCAAGTTATCCACCTGTGGGATGAGGAGGGTCATGGTGCACTGCGTGTAGAACTGTCTGAAGAGCTCACAGAATTCCAGTGAATGGGGCTACAGGTGGCTGCAGAGATGTCACCAGAGGTGTTCCTCAGGGCTCAATTCTAGGGCTAGTGATGTTCAAATTATTTGTCAATGACCTGGACGAAGGAGTTGAATGCACCATTATAAAGCTTGCTGATGATTCCAAACTGGGACGTGCAGTTGACTCTCTCATGGGACAAGAGGCCTTCCAGAATGGCATGAAATTTAGCAACAAATGCAGGACACTGCCCCTGGCACTGAGTGACACCTGGCACAAGTACAAACTGAGAGAAGAGTGGCTGGAGAAAGGGACCCAGGGGCGCTGGTTGGCAGCAGGCTCAGTTAGAGTCACCAGTGTGTCAGAGCAAACCCATCCAGAGGTCCATCAAACACAGCACAGCAAACCAGTATTTTTTTTCTTCTCTTTATTGCTAATACACTACTCCATGTCACCTTGGTAATTTTTGTGATTGTTTTGTATTTTTTTTTCTGAAGCTTATGCTGTACTTCTGCCCTCACTCTTACTTATCTAACCCACCTTTCAGTTCCTGTACATTTCCCTTCTGATTCTGAAGTAAATGAAATTATATCTTTAAAACATCCTTTATCTTTCTTCTGCAACGGAGTGCTTTTCACTTGTGCATTTTTGAATCAAAGTAGCTATGACCACTGTGAATTGAGCATTGTGTCTGTGTGTGAGTCATATTCCAACACAGCCACCAGACAATAATGCTCAGAAAACCTAAGAACTCTCCATCCTTTAACTGGACCTCTGTAGCGCTTGTGTTGGAGCTAGGCACCAATGTACTGGAATAGATGTGCTGGAAAAAGTGCATCACAGAGTAGCAGATGCAGGGAGCTTCACTATCACAGAAGATGCAGTATTATGCTTGGTCCATTCCAGTAGTGGTTGGGTACTAATCAGAAGTCTTGTGCATTCTTTTATCCTTAATAGGTGACTCAAGACTTCCCTTCCATCTGATACATGGTCTCAGCTAACCACATAAGCCCATTACCTTTTCCTGTTTTGGAGTGCGAAGCTTTTACACTGATAGACAGACAGGGTCAAATAGCTGAAAGAACTAAAACTTCATAGTTATTCTTTATTTGAAAAAGTTATTTTCCTTCCACACAAATGACAGAAAATTTTCACTCACATCACACTGACAATAACTACTGTCATTGTATTACTTACAAAAAAAAAGTTAAAGTACTCAGGAAAACTGTCTTATTGATATTATATTTCTACACTAGAAAGGAAAGGAAGTAGACGATGTCTGGGGATGAACCTTCCTTAAATTAGCCCTGCATGGCAAGAGAAGCCATTAACCCTACGGTACAAAAATGACTGCATCATTCATCTTTGATCAAGGCTTGTCGTTTTCAAGGTTTCCATACTAAAAATACAACAATTTAATTAGGATTATAAACTGTATATGCTCTACTGCCATCTATTTAATATAAAAATGTCAGGATTTTGGTATGATAAATATCCATTCTTTGTCTAATATACAAAGGCATCCATTGCTGCTCATCTGTCTCTGTACAAACTGTGATAGAATTTATAATATAAACCATTATTATTGGGATGATTAAGTACAAGGAGTTGAATCCCGCTCTCTGTGCAGGGGTGTAAATGCAGAGTAACACCATTAGCTTGTATGTCATTGCCCTGCCCTTTAATGGGAAGGCATCATCACATTTTCAGTTATAGACATACTCCAGATGATGTCTCACCAGAGAAGAAAAGAGAGGCAGAATCACCTCCTGTGATCTACTGGCCATACTTCTTTTGATACATTGGACTTTCTGGGCTGTGAGTGCACGTTGCCAAGACATGTCCAATTTTTCATTCAACAGCATCCCAAAGTCTCGGCAGGGCTGCTTTCAATCTCTTTCCCTCCCATCCTGTATTGATACTTCAGATTGACCTGACCCATGTGTAACACTTTGCACTTTGGCCTTAGGGGACTTCAGGTGGTTAATATCGCTCCAAGCCTGTCAAGATCCCCCTGGATGGTGTCGTCACCAGAGAGGTCTTGCTTAGCCCCACACAGCTATTTGCTCACTCCCACAAACACCCTCTTTTTAGTACAGGAGAAAGATGGAGAGTACAAGTGAAAAAAATAGTGGTTTGAGATAAAGACCGTTTAACAGGGAAAGCTAAAAGCACATACAAGCAAAGCCAAACAAGGGATTAATTCACTGCTTCCCATGGGCAGGCAGGTGTTTAGCTATCTCTAGGAAAGTCAGGCTCCACCAAGCGTAACAGTGACCCAGAAGACAAATGCTTTAAATACAAATATGCCCCATTTCTCCTTCTTCCCCCAGCTCAATTGCTGAGCTCACAACCCGTACAGCTACAGTGAAGAAAATTGCCTCTATCCTGGGCAAAACCAGCACAGATGGCTTTTTTTCCCTCTAGCAAACTGACTAACAAATTGACTCAGTTATGTGTCCCCTACAAACTTGCTGAGGGTGCACTCAATCCCACTGACTATACCACTGATGAAGATTTTACGTAGTGCTGGTCCCAGTATGAACCCTCTTTTGACATAATTCTTTACTCGTTTCCACTCGTACATTGAATCATTGTCTGTAAGAGTTTGGGTGCAGCCATCAGTCAATTCCTTCTCCACCAAATCCCCATGCCTGCAGTTTAGAGGTAAGAATGTTCTGGGGCAGCATATCAAAGGCCTTACAGAAATTCAGGTAGGTGACATCCATAACTCTCACCTGATTCAATAATGCAGTTGATCAGCATTTGTTGCCTACAGCAGCATGAGAGCACAGGTTGCTGAAATTGTTTGGCCATAATTATGAATACTGCTGTGCAAACCAAGCACTTCCAGGACATCACTGCAGAGCACTTGCTACCCCAAAGATAGGTTAATGAAGGCACTTCCAAAACTTTTCCATTTGTCCTTATAAACCATTATCAGAGGGAAACCAAGAGGATTCTGTAAAAACTTGTTTTAGAAAATCCACAGAATTACTAAAGTAAATCCCGTTTTTTGGTAGGTAAGTAGACAATAAAATTGTATTAAATTCTGTGATTGCTCAGCAGAGATGAATCTGGACATGCAACATTCTAAATACCAGTCTAAATAACCATTTTAAACAGCTGTACTGGTTCTCTCAGAGGTTCAAGAGAGTTTGGTTGATTTTTTGGTAACAATTAGAAGACTTGGTAATATTTTTTTTCTTGGTTTTTTGGTAGCAGTTAAAATGTTTTATTTGCTTTTAAGGAAAATCACTATGTAGAGACTGGGTTGGGGAATCTCAGAATGACTGAAAATTTAGGCAAAATACACTCTGAGTGAAGTAAGCAGTTCATTTTTAGGAAGCAATATATTTTTATCATTATGGTCATGTAGTTAAATCAAACAAAAAGCAGAGCAAAATTTCTGCACTGTAGTTACTGGAATTTTGCCAAATATTAATGAAAAAATAATCAAAAAATAACTTCCAAAACATGCATTTAGAACTAAAATTATGCAGTGTTTTTATTTATAAATCTATGTTCTTCTATCTCTAGAAATAGAGACAATATGCCTTCTTATGCTGCATCTTTTATCTGCATGTCAGGCTTCAGATCCACACCGCATTCCAGTCTTTAATACCTGTCTTCTATAGGTCTGCTGTGTGCAGAGAAAAAAGCATTATTAATAGTGTCCCAAAGAACTTCACGAAAGCATAATTTATTGTTCCTGTAGGCAAGAAGTGCAAAGAAATCTGCAACCTTTAGACTTTTGAGAAAATTAGAGCTGTATAGTATGAATGAGTAGTTGGATATAATCTATTCTATATAAATATTACTGAGTCACACAACCTGTTTCACACACAGCTGAATTAGGGTTTCATTTTTTTCTATATCTATATTATGATTCTGTAAAGAATAAAGAAATATTATAGAGCATTTAATATCCTAATTACAAATAACAATATAGCACTAGGACTTATTCCATGGTAGAGCTGAGCCCACCTGAAGCTCAGCTTCTGAAAGAGGCATTCTGAAAGAAAATCAAATTTCCTTCCTCAGGCTGAATTTCACGATTACAGAGGTTACTACTTTGTAAATAGATGTAGGTATGAACTATTCCTTCTGGGAGTTATTTCTCAGTCATAAGAAATGTAATTCCTACCAGTCCCCTGAGATGTGAAAATTGGGTTCTCCAGGTCAGGTGTGCCCAGGTGTCCAGCTGTCAGGTTGGCAGACCCAGCCTGAATATTTCTACCAGGACATTATCATTTATTCTGTATCTCCTGCTTTACTAATGAAGCTTCCCGCTCTTATTAAGACTCTTGACTGCTTTGATATAATTAGTTCCCTTTACCAAGGAAGTGTATTCAGGCTAGACAAAGAATTTTCACTTCAAAAACATATTTTAGAGATGAATCTTCTGTGTCAGGGAAGAGAATCTGGAGTGTCTTCACACCTTTTAAACACAAAAATATACTGAAGGTTCAAGTACTCATTAATGTAGAAAATGCAATCTCCTTTTATCAGCATTTTCAATTGCACAATTTTATACCAAATGAACTAATATGACACCCTTCTTCCCAGGCATAGAGAGATATTTAAATAAATAGCTCATTAACATATTTTTCAAAAGTCTGCCAAGCTGGTAAGAAGAAAGAAAGATTTTCATGAAGTATTTTAATTTTTATAGGATTCCAGTATTTGCCAGTTTTCCATTTTTTGCTTTATTAGAACTCTTGAATTCTTACATGGCTTCAGAGCTTTTAAAGTAACCAGTAAGAAATGCTTTCAGATCATTAATGATTCTGAGCTAGATTCACACACAAAAGCATAATTTTACAGAATTAGACTTAAATTGTATGGTGGTAATTTCATACATAATTGAAATCTTTATTCTCCTGTAAATTTTTTTTTTGCTCTCAAAAGTCAACAACCTACTTATAAGAGGTTGGTGGGAGGTTAGTTATAGGGGGTTTTTTTCTATTTAAAGGCCCATACAATGCAAACAGAAATTTATGTTGTACTATGCCACTAGAACTAAAATGTTCTTTCTATGCCTGAGGCTTAGACAGCCTCTAGCAAATTCTCAGCCTTTGACAAAACTAGAAACTATTTTATCAAATTAAAAATGTAATTTCCAGACAAACTATGAACCTTGAACAGGAAGTGAATGAAACAGATCGCATAATCCAAACTGATATTTACCATACGTCAGGAATTCCTATGGCTTTCAGGTAGAAAAGGAAAATGGGAAGACTTGGGAAGGAAGGTCAGACTACACAGGTTGATTACAAAAGTGTTGTTTGACATGGTAGGGAGAAAAATTCATATGGCCAAAATTTAATTTCAATCATTCTCACTTTAATTCATAGTAATATTATGTAGAAGATTATCTGGGAGCTATTTAAAAACACTTGAAAAACAATGCAGTCATCAGTCAAAGCCAAGATGGGTTCCTGAAGAGAAAGTCATACCTTCCTAAGGTTACTGTCTAGTGGACAAGGGGAAAGCAGTGGATGTGGGGGTTTCTTATTTTTAGCAAAGATTTTGATACAGTCACTGACCTTATCCTTCTGGACAAAATGTTCAGCATACAGGTGGACACATGCACAATATGACAGGTGAAAAATAGGATGAAGGATTGTGTTCACAGAGTTGTAGTAAAGGGGGCAACATTTGGCTGAGGCCAGTCACTAGTAGTGTTTTCAGGGGTCAGTGTAGAACTTCCATATTTTTATCAGGTACCCAGGCACAGAAATAGAATGCACTCTAAGTTTACAGGCAATACTAACCTAGGAGGAGACACTGCTTGCCTTGAGGGTAGAGACATCTCACAGAAAGACCTATTAAAGGGTTAGAGTGCTGTAAGATCATCAGCTCTATAAAATTTAACAAGAACATGTCACACTCTGTACCTGGGAGAGTGTAATGCCAAATGCAGGTATAGACTGGGGAATCAGATTCTAGAGTGCAGCCCTGTAGAAAGGGATATGGTTATTCCAATGACAGTCAACAATGTGCTCTGGCAGCCAAAAGGGCCAACAATATCCTGGGGTACATCAAGTGCAGTATAGCTAACTGGCCAAAAGAAGTGATTGTGCCAATATACTTTGTACTGGTGCAGCCTCACCTTAAGTACTGTGTGAGCTTTTGGGCTCCTCAAAATAAAAAAAAAATATTAGAATGTGTTGAGCCCAATACTTTATTTGAAGCTTAGCAGCACTACATGTTTCAAGGCTCCCAGTTATAATACATCTGTGAAGGTTCTTCATCCTGCAGAATCTGAAAAATACACAGCTCAGTCAAGGGGTTTTAATTTCTTCTTGTGTTGTCAAATTGATTATGCAGACATAGAAATTGTACCCTGGAAATTCGGTTAGATGGAAGCCAGTGAGAGGTTCTTGACCTTCCTAGTGTGTACTAAGTTCTGCCATATAACAGCTATTTTCTGATAAATACCTAGTAAATAATTTCTCACATACCTTACATTCATCACCTGTAGTGTAAGGCTCAATCTCCCACGGCTCTCAGCAGGGCTGGGAATTTATTGGTATCTCCAAACTTCTCTGAGATTCTTGAAAGTAAGAATGGGAGAGTGACATAGAAGTTAGAGGAGGAACGTCCTCTTGATAAAAGCTTTACTTCACTTGATAACATTACAGTGATGATTAATTTATCTGCCTTGCAGAAAAACATTTCCATGGGAAAATGCATTGATGTGTGAACACTCAAAAGAGAGGAATTCCCTTTCAACTACATATGTCTGCTTATTAGTTAGCAATCCTTTAATGCTGGTAGTGTTACTACTTTGAAGAATGAGTGCCTACAGACAGACGGCATAGTTTGAAAGGAAGTGTCAAGGGACTCAGTGATTTCTGAAGACAAGTGAACTCAAACAGGAGAAGAGAGGAGCAAGGGAAGGATTTGATTTAGGATGTGCACATCAAATGTGGCAGTTCAGCATTCTATTTGTGTTAGTAGGACTAATGTGCTACAGCCTGCCAGTTATATTTAAAACCAGGAAAACACATTTCTCATTCTCAGAACATCTACATTCTTTCCCTCCGAGATGCACGATGTTAGGGTTCCAAAAGCAACAATTGTACAAAGAGCAGCAAACAGCAACAGGGAAATGAGGAGCATCTGGATAAGACATAATTGCAAAGTAGCTTCCAGTCTATTATTCTTCTGCAGTGAGCAGAGAAACTGCTTATATTAGTGGTAGAAAGCTTGCCTGTTCTCTGTTTCACCAGGTGTCATAGTTTAACCCCAGCCAGCAACTAAGAATCACACAGCCATTTGACCACTCCCCTCTGCCCCAGTGGGAAGGAGAATCAACTTCATGGATTGATATAAGAACCATTTAATTATTGAAACAAAATAAAATTTGATAATGGTCCAAACAATACTAATGATAAAAAAGCAATAATTATAATAATACTAATGATAATAATAACAACAATAATAATTTTAATGAAAATGAGAAAGTAAAACTCAAGAGAAACAAGTGATGTACAACACAGTTTTTCACCACCCACAGACTGATGCCCAGCTGTCTTGGGGTGATTTTATGATCATACTCTATTCCTGATTGTCTGCTCTACGCCCAGGAATGATTCCTGTATCTTGAGCCTGAATGAAAGCTTTCCTTGAATAACCAGCTGTCTTGGACCTTCCTTCCCTCCAAGGCCACAATAATCTTTTTTTAGTCTCCGTTCTCTGTTAAAATTTCACACTTGCCTTATGGGGCTGTTATGGGTAATCAGGTCCTCCTGATCACTCCTTGGTTCTACAGTCAGCAAACCCCCTTATGGGTAGGAATCATGGAGTCTCAGTTGGAGAGACCCTCTAACTGGTGCCCTGTTGTGGCAGCAATTGGCACCTGCTATTCTTCAGCCTTCAGCAACCCCACAACAGAAGGGTCCTCCAAGAGACTAGGCAAAGTAGAGAGCTCCCTAACTTCCTCCATCTGCAAGGCAGCTACACCAAAGGCCAATTGTTATCCTTTTGGGTCCTTGAAATACCCTCTCCAGAGGTATTTTACACCAAGGATTCCTCTCGGCCAGTTATAATATGGTGCTTTTTCTACTCAGCCCCAGTCAGACTGACTTCAGCCTCCAATAGAGTGGCCTTTGGAAGTCCCCTGTCATTCCAGAAATACACATGGATTCTAGCTAGATGGCATTAGGGTGTATTATGCACTGGTGTCTGCAAGAGACTCGTACTTGTGTGGGGTTGATGAACCAGGCCATCAGATCCACACAGCCCAATAAACCCAGGGTCACTCTCCTCCCCCTGGCTGGGGTCAGGCCCCTCTATTTCTGGTCAAAGGATTCCTCACTTATTTCTTGTAAAAACAGATTAGAATTCCTTTCCATATGATCTGGAGGGAGATCTACCCTTCCACTCTGCCTGAAGAACTATTAACTGGAGACTGGCAGTAAGTTTGCTGGAAGAACCCTCATTTGTGATTGTTTTCCCTTGAAGTTCAGGCACCCATGCCTCTAGGATCGTGGTAGATTTTCCATCCCACTTGCTCATATCCTCTCCCTATACACAGAGTACCTCATGGTGTGCATTTTCCATAACCTCTCTCTCGATCAAAGGAAGACTTGCTCTTAATAGCTGAGATACTGGTCCAGACATGGCTCAAGTGCAGCGGATGTGGTCTGCATCTGTGGGCAATTGCAGGTTTTTTGTGTGAAAATGGGTCATCTCTAGCACAGCTAATTCCCTTAGGTATGGGATACCTCTTTTCATTGTGGTCTACTTGCTGGGGCATCACATACCATCTTATTTGTAGGGATACCGTTCCTTCACATTTGATAGGAGTCACCTTCAGAAAGTCTGAGGACTTTTGTCCCTTTTCCAATCACTTTCTCAATGCCCCTTTCCCTAGAAGGTGATCCAGCTGCTTAAACTCCCTAAAGTTTTACTCCAGGCTAGTGGCCCACAGTGCCAGCATTTAAGCAGCCAGGTAACAATGTGCTCAAACTGGACAACAGTTGAAACCTTTTCACAAATCACACAGCTCACAGAACCTCTTGTTCTGCCTCTTCCTTCTCTGCCTTCATGATGTCCCTGCTTTGTCCTCTGGTAATAAACAACCTGCCTTTTGTGTCCTTTTCTTCATATGTATATGGGCAACTGATACAGGCATGGGTTGGTTCTCTGGTTCAGCTGCATCACCCATCACTGGGGTATGAGTACCTGTAGCACTTGTTGCTGGGGTTTGAGTAGACAATGCTTGTCACCAGGTTTTGAGTAGAAATAATGATTGTTGCTGGAATTTGAGTAGCTGCATTGCTTGTCCCAAAGGTTTGGAGTAGACACAAATAGTTGTTTACCCTACACAAGATTTGAGCCAGTTTCCTGGTTCCTAGCAATAGCACCATGCTGGTTTGAACACTCCAAGGTGATCCAAAATTTTCAAAATTCTCAAATGTGATGGCATTTAAGCTGGAGGAGAAGGAGAAAATGTGTGAAGATGTCTTCTCCATAGGCTGGTTCTTGGAGTAAAAGTAAGGTGTGCAATTATTAACAGTTTCCAAAAGATGGCTCCTGCGGTACAGACATGACAGCAACACTGAGTACCATACCAGGTCAGTTTGAAGACCACCAATTCTGTAATATCATAAGCCAGTGTTACAGAGTACAACATGATAAGTTTAGTCCAGCCCTCGGAGGTTGTAAACAGCATGGCAGAGAACACATACTGCAAGTAAGCAGTTACATAAAACAACCCTGGGAACAAATACAACAACTCTGAGAGAAAAGAAAAGGTTAACATTGTGACCAGCTAATAAACTAATACAACGAATGCTTATAACAAATTTGTTCTAATGTGCTCTGGTCAGATCTGCCATTATGTCAACACTTTGTGCCCCACATTGGGCACAAAAAAAGGACTGTGTTGGTTTAACCCCAGCAGCAACTAAGTACCATGCATTCACTCACTCACTCACTCACTCACGCCCTGTCCCTCCGCTCTGGTGGGTTATGGAGAATTGGTAAAAGATAAAATCTGTGGGTTGAAATAAGAACAGTTTAATAATGGAAAAGAAGTAAAATGTAGTAATACTGCTACTAATACTAGTATTAATACTAACACTAATAGCAATGAACAGGAAAAAAGAGGGATAAAACCTGAGAGAAAAAAGCGATGCACAATACAAGTTTCCACCACTCACTGACTGATGCCCAGCCTCTCCCTAAGCAGCAAACACTTCCTTACAGTCAACTCCCTCTGGTTTATAATACTGGACACGTCATTCTATGTTTGTTCAATTCAGGTCATCTGTCCTGGCTGTTCTCCCTCCCAGTTTCTCATGAACCTACTCACTGGCAGAGCATGGGCAAACTGAGCAGCCCTTGATTTAGGGTAAGCACTACTTAGCAACAGCCAAAACATCAGTGTATTACCAACATTATTCTCATACTGAATCCAAACCACAGCACTGTACCAGCTACTAGGAAAAAAAAAGCAAGGCTGTATGGTGGGGTCTACTGATAACAGAATTTCTCCAGATGAATCAGAGCAGAAAGTAACTTTGATAAGATATTGCAGAACTTGAAGAGATACAGCAAAAGGTGGTGTAGCTGATCAGTGTTGCAGAATGGCTCCTGGAGTGAGAAAAGATAAATAGATGAGGATTCCTTAAGCCTTGAAAACAGATGGCTTCTGGAAAAAAATGGTACATCAATGACAAAAAAGATTAACAGGTAATCAAGTTTTGGTGAGCATACAACTTGGGGAGACACCTCGTGAAATTTAAAAGTAATAGAAAACCAAGCTTTTGTTCCCCAGAACATAATTAAAGTGCAGGCTACTAAGGTCACTGACTGCCATGACTGTAACAGCGGAGAAATACCAAAACAAAAACCAAACCAAACCAAGACGAACAAACAAACAAAAAAAAACCCAAACAAAAAAAAAAACCACAAAAAAAAACCAAAAAACCCCAGCACATTGTTTTTTCCACAGATTGAAATGTCTGATCATCTATCAATATGAACTATTTCTATGAAAGCTGATCATTGTCCAAACATCAACATCACTCAAACCCTGAAGTACAGTACTGCTTGAAGGTAAAGAAAAAGACATTGTGTTTTTTGTATCCATCTCATAACTTAGCTTAGGTTCCAAAGAGCAACTCTCTTGTTTGTGCAGGACTCCAGGAAAAGCCCCTTTTAACAATGCAAGATTTGTGTCACCAGCTAAATTGACAATAATGGGTGTCCCCAAGTCCCAAACTGTTTTCCCTTCACCTAGTCAGTTGTTCTTCTGTAATCTGACTCTCAACAAGCTGCTCAGACAACACTGGGGATGCATCACATTTATTCAGGTTTCTGTTCTTCATTGCAAATGGATTTGCATTGTGTCTTCCACAAGGACATAATCAATGTAGCTGGTCTTTGCTTTGAATATCTGGAATAGGTGGCTTTCTTTCTACCATTTAGTTGTCCCTTAATTTTTGTTACTATTGCAGTTGACATGAGAGGAAAAAGAAAAAAAAAATATGATCATGATCAGGTGAGAAAGACCCGTAGCAACCAGACTGACCAGTGCTATGCATTTGGGGCAAACATTTACTATTTTACAGTGCTTCCCCAACTTTAATATTCTGATGCAGCAGTTGCAAAATTATATGCATCTGATTTGTACTCTTTCTGAATTTTGTATCAGTAATAGATGTCACATCTTTGAAGTCCCTGCTAAGATTAAGGAATGCATTTGAATGAATACTCTTTATTTTATCTACTCTTATAAGAAAGATAGCAAGGGAGAAAAGATGTCTTCTTTTTATTTATCTCTATTGTGGGATGGGAAGTTCCTCATCTGATGAAAGAAATAATCATGTCAGCTGGCCTACTTAGAAAAAAGATATGAAACAGAATTTAAACCAGCTTAAACTCTTGCCTTCTTCTTATTTGTCACATTAAAAGAAAAACTCCTAGAAGCAGGATTGAATTATGGCTTAGAATTAGTTGGAAGAGCTGTAAATCTTCATGCTTGGAGTGACTTCTTTCTTATCTGAGTCAGAAAGAACTATGTAACACTGAACTGCTGCTGCTTGGATGTTTGTATCACATGCAATACAAAAGCATGGGCCACAACAAATACCCTCACTGTCTGGTGTGGAGTTACTGACAGTGCCCATTTCCTCCTAACTTGTAATCAGGGGAAGCCTGTGGTTTCTAGAGTGTGTTGGAGTTTTCAACACAGAAGCACTGATCTCAGTTTGGGCAGTTCACTGCACACTTATACAGGAAGATGTAAATTTTAAACTCATAAAGCACGAATGCAGCTGAGATTTTGAAATTACAGACAAGTTGCCTAGAGGTGTTCAAGTCTGCATCAACATGCTGTCAACAAAACCTTATTCTGATATTTTTTGCTGCACACATCCATTCCAGTCTCCCAGTCCACTGTTTTTCTCTTCCCCATTTGGCATTACAAATTTCATCCTTCTTTACATTTAACACTGTGCTGTTTCTGCTAAAGCAGAAGTTTCTGCTATTTTGCCAGACACTAGGTAAATCCCCAGTAACACAGATCCCCTTGAAGAAAAGTGAAACAACAGTTTTAGCGTCCACTGTGCACACAAAGAAAGGGGAGCTAGAGGGTTGCAGAGACTCTGTTCTGGCCAGGCTGCAAGTTCCAGAGTATCCAAATCTTGATAATTGCCTTGTCCCCAACGAAACAGCAAATTTTAAGACAATCTGAACCACCATGGATTTTCAAGATCTTCGTTTTTTTGACTTTTAAACTGATACTGTCTTAGCCATAGTTGAGTGGGCACACTACTAAAATTCTTTTAAAAGTAAAGAGCAGCTAGATAGTACTGAGATGCTTGACCACTTGGCAATTAGCTAAGACTAAAGGCTCATGGATTACAAGTCTTTCAGGTTTCGTGATGCCCACTGCTGCAGTCTGACTTGTCGCTTAAGGGTCTAAGGCCCAACAGCCCTTCGGAGCTATTGAAAAGTGAGAAAATTCACTTATCTTCTTGGGATAAAGAATGAATCTCAGGTCCCACCACTAAGGATTAATAGAGAGGACTGCAAGGACATGAAGAGCATTAAGAGGTAAAGATGGAGGCCAGGAAAAGAGATGGAAACTAGTCTCAGCTGGTGAAACAGGACTGAAGATGAATGGAGTTATTCTCACCAGTGGCGTAAAAGCCGTGGTGGGAAGACCTACGGTTGAGGCACGCAAAAGCGGACTTAAATGAGATGCACTGTCAGGACTAACCTGTGACACTTTGCACCTTGAGGAAGTTCTGACACCAGCTGCTCAGACTGGGAGGTTGCCCGGGACAATGGGACCCATACTAAAAGAAAGACACCTCTAATTGACTTTGGATGTCTTTTTAACCACCTTTTATATGGTGGAACTGTGCTTCAGGGTGATGGAGGGAGACAAGATAAGGTGGTGGGTTGAGGAACATCAGGGGTAGAAAAAGGCAGTAGTCAATTTATACAAATGTTTGCTGTCTGTTTTTATTAGATATGCAGTATTTCTATCAGGGTACAAACCCCAAATATTAACACAAAATACATTTGTAAGCAGTTTGCAGTTAGAGAGGCTTACTAGATACAAATCCTTTTTAGGTGGGCCTCATTTCCTGGTGTATCAATAACTAATCCTTGGAGTTGTGAACGACTTCCCTTGAACTTCTGGTCCAACTTCAGCAGTAGAAACAAAGACCTCCATCTCCATTTCAGATGCACAAAAGTTTATCCAACTTACACTATGATGACCAGGTTCAGGTTGTGTATGTATTGGCAATGGATTCTTCCACATTCGAGAAAAATTTAGTCTTGCTGGGCCCCAAACCTAATGCAGAGTACCAGTGAAGGATAAAATAGCAAGATCTGATGAAATGTCTAAGCCACTGTCTATCTCAGGAGCAGCAGAAGTGATATATACCAAGAGAAAACTACTGAGCATTGAAGAAATAGCTGCCTTTATGCTCTTATCTTCAATATTTGTATCCCCATATATCTCACCTCCTACTGTCTTTTTTGTGTCCTTCAAAACTCCATATTTTAAAGTTTTCTATTTTTCTCTGCCATTTGGATTCCTACCTAACATTTTTTACCCATGTGTATTGTCACTTCTGATAAGAGAGTTGAACATTAAGGTGACATTCTGCTTTGGAGGAAGAAGACCAAAAGAGTACTAAATAGAGCAAAACTTAGCCACATATACTTTATTAAGAGAAAGCAGAGCACTTCAGACTTCAAATAAAAAAAGTTTGCCATAAACTAATTACTTTTTAACTAGTAGTATACCAGGCAGTACTATATTACATTTCAACAAGAAATGTAAATTGAAAAAATGTAAATTGAAAAATTGAATAAAATGAGAGGTGTCAAAAAAAGAGTGTGATCATTAGACTGAGGTACAGGCATGGAAATTAAAAGACTTCTCTTTTGTACAGACAAATACGGTGTATGAGCACAGTCAGCACAACCGTTCTGTTGTGTTTCATTTAACCTCTCCATAAAAGAAGAAATTGCAGGCACAGCTTATTGCCTGGTCAAGCTAATCTACTTAACATTTGTAAAGCTGAGAGGGCAGAAGGCAATATCCAACTGAGGGTTATACATTATGACAACTAATTTAGCACTGCTTCAATAAATCTGTCTTATCAAATGAATTTCTGTGCTTAAGCAATGTTGCTAGCAATTTGAAATTCTCCTGGAAGATGTAATATATTTGTATGGAAACTAAATCTTTGCATTGCATCATTGCCGAGAAGAAATCAAATATACATCTATTGCAGAAAATGTATGTTAAACAGTTGGATAAATGAAAAGTAACAGCTGTGTGCAAGCAAAGACTTGAAACTACTAGAAGTATCACTTCTTTCAGTGAAGCATTTGGAGCTGCATAACCTTGAATCTAAATCTGTGCATAGCAATAGATGTGAATTTGACAGTTAGCTGTATTTACCTTTTGTGCTATTAGCTTTTTAAACCATAAATATCTTGCTTTTACCGCTCATCTGGTATAGAAGTAACTGGTATAAAAGCTGGGGTTAGATTTTCTTCACCCTTTGACAGAAAGGAAAGTGAGTGCTTAAGCACAAATGCAGTCTTAGGAGCAGAAATTAGGTTTTACAGGAAGAAAAAAGACAGAGGAGAAAGAAAAGAGAGAGGGTAAAAAGGAGAAAGAACTCAGTTCTGCTTTTGATGTACTGCACTTACTGGTACACTGTTTGACCCCATTGGCAGGTTGGCTCCGCAAGAGGATGAAGATAGATGTCATCATTTCTGGAATGGCTGTCTGTCAAAACGTGTTGCAGCAGCTTTCAGCCACCGCACTGGCCCGTGGTCACCTGGAGGTCTGAGTACCACTCCCGTTGTGTATGTGAAAAGCAACTAAGAAAAGCAATTCATTGCTCTGAGTTCGTTTGACTGCTGCCCTCACCCCAGGTGGAAAATTTTCAAGGGTGTGCAGTCAGGAGGATGCTGTATCAGAGCCCCGCCTAGCACGAGAGAGCATTGCAGCTGCCGGGCAGCACATAGAAGGGTGAGAACCTGCAGAAACAAGTCCCTGCTCAGACCTCGGCTGACTCCATTTCCCCACCCCACCACCCGAGGCTGCTTTGCGGGCCGGGCTGCTCTGCCGCTGGTCCATGAGAGAGGTGGGCGAAGAAAACCCTTGTGAGCGCAGAGCGCGGTTATTCCCTCCCGCCCCACACACTCAAGCCCCGCTGTGAAAACCCAAGGGTGTTCAGATTCAGCCACCTCTCCTGTGGGCAGGTGGGAACAGCCTGCACAAAGGATGCATGGACTGCAGCCGGAGGCCGTGCAGCAATGCCATGCTCAAGCCCTGGAAACCTCTCCCTCTGTAGCAGTTCCAGCAGGGCACAGACCTACCAAAACAAGTTTGATGGATGAAGAGCTCCTCCACCACCACTACCTCCACATTTTTTTCCTACTTTGATTGTATTTGTGTGTCAGAGAATTAATTCCCTTCCAGAGGGAAGGATGCTGTGGCCACAGCTAATGGCCATTTCTCACAGACAAGTTGACTGGTCTCACTCAGCCAGGCTGGGGAGCCCCATCCTGGCAGAAGGACAGAGACTACGGATGGCTGGTAGGGTTTCCCGGGATTTCACCACTAATATTGTGGTTTTCAGAGCTAAAACCTTGCAGCAATAAAACTCAGCAAAGTCTTACCAATACCACCAGAGGGACATACACACACAAAACTCAGCAAATTGCACAGAGGATATGCAGAATATGGAATCAGGTCTTCATTTATTTCTTTATAACTACCCTAGCATCAAATCTTGTATCAAGAAAATACTTTGGACACGCAATAGGCATGAGCATACTTAGAGTACCAAGTCAGACAAAACAGGCGAATCATTGTTTTGATTAGTCTTTTTTTAAATATTTAAACTTGATTTTTTTCCTCTTACTTGGGGAAAAAATTCCAAGTAACAGGAGAGTGAAAGTCCATTTAAATCTTTTTGATGCCATACAGATTTTCCTGCTAAAAAGAAATTTTTTTTTCCTTAAGAAGGACAAAGAACAAGAACAAACCTATTATTAAAAATACAAGCGGCAGACTGGGGATCTCCCAAGTCAGCATCATGTGTCTTCCAGGCGAGAGGAAAACTCCCTGTAAGGCAGACAGGGAGTTTGAATTATTAAAGCTGAAGGAATAATCTACTCAGACTGATCAGAGCAGGGCTCTCTCGAGAGCTGGTGGGGTTTTTCCATTGGCAGGCAGGCAATGTTGTGTATGTGAGCTGCATTTAAAGTAGTTTATTTCCATATTGCTTTCTCAAGCAGAATTTCTATTGCCGCAAGTAGTTTCCAAAAAAAACCTCCACCACTTCACCACACACAGACACGCAACACCCCTGCTACTGGAGATGATTAAAAATCAAATGAGAAGCTAAGATTAGATTCTCTAGGAAATAAAAAGTAATTTCCCCATCACTGCACTGATTCCATGGCAAGAATTTGGGGGGGAATTTTTTGGTTGAAAATAGCTGCACCTACAAGTACATAATGCAGCAAAATGAAAATCAATGGCACAGGGTTTCCCAGGCAACCTCTTATCAATTGTCTGTTTCTTGGTGATACTGTTCACTGCAATATAAAACCTTGAACAGCCTCATCTGCCGCAGACTGAAAGAAGGGGGGTGGCAGAGGGAATCACCCAAACGAGAGGCTCATGAATATATGAGTGTTTGTAAGACTATTTTGATTCCTCTGTATAATTTCCAAGCTATCTGTATGCAAAGACTGGTTGTTAAGTAATGCATTTAAGTATGAAGATAATTTATTATCCTAAATACTAAAGCATTTTCAGTCTCCAACAGAAAATGTATCTTATATTTTAAAAATTATTTCCTGGCAGCCCGTGAAATATTTCTGGCTTCTTTCATAATTTAGTTCTGTCACTCACATTTATTATGGCTTGCACCTCCTGAGGTTTCACAAGAAGAAATGCCAATCACACTGCAGACATACATAAATAATCACTCTGTTGGAATCAGCTTCAAAGAGCTAGGCAGTAGGAAAAGCAGTCTGATGTCCTGACATACTTTTCTCACCATGTCAGTTGTTTTGTTTATAAATTCTCCTAGAGGAGGGGCACAGAAAGTTCCTGGAAGCTGTGCTCTAAACTTCCCACTTTGCCTGCTGCTATCACAAAGGGCTGGAAGTCCCAATGAAGTTGAAAGCTTATGAAAGCTTATGATATGGATAAGTATTTATGTGTCAAAAAGGTACCCACCTGCACTGAGAGAAGAATTTAAAATTCTCCAATTAATAAACACAAAAGCTTTTCAAGTTAAAAGAATGTCACTAGCCATAAGTCTACCATCCTCACTGTCAAACAACTTGCATAAAAATTTTCCTGTGAATTCCTGCACCAGCCAAATCATTACATTCTCTTTCTCTCCAGCACATTTCCCTGTCCTGGCCTTTTCCTTTCCCTGACCTTTTCTGTCTATTTTCCTCCATGAAAATCTGACATTTGGGTCAGTCCTGCCAAGGTGGGAAAAGAGCATGTGCCAGTAACCTAATATCTGTGGAGTCCTGAAGAAATCGCAAGCATATTTCAGGAGCCGTCTTTCAAATCCCATCCTGCTACACTAGGTCCTGCAGTTCCACAACTACAGCAAGGCAAACCATGTTGACTATTTGTCCCTTCACGTTCCCTTGGGAAGATGGTGAAAATGTGGCCCATATCTTGGGTCATACATTCAGAAGGAAACAAATCATTGGTTTTCTTTTATCGTCTCCTCATATGGCAAAACCACTAAAGTGTGTTGAAGGCACACAGATTTGTGGATTCCTCCCTAATGTGATTTAGATTGGAGATATGGGGAACTCAGTTAGGAACCTTCAGATCACTAATAATCAGCAGGGAAGTAAGGGAGGAAATTTGTGCCAATAAAATGAGAAGGTCAAAAACTGACACCATACTTTAAATACTAAGCAGATTAGCACTGCCTTGGCATGTTCAATTACACTTTTACTGCAGCTTTATTCCAAATTTTACTTTTAAGTCACGAGGTTAAGGCATTGGAGACAAAGGAAATGTGACCCAGCTTTGGTAACAGCAATAACCGATAAACAGCAAGTGAAGCAGAACACACACAATTGATAGCTTACAGCTCATTGAGATGGAGTTTTTGACACTCTCGAAGTAAAACCCAGTAACAGTTGCTAAATATTACAAAACGAGATTGATTTTATTTGGTACCCATGCAAACCACTATGAAAAAATTTACTCCAATATTTTATATTCTTGGCTATATGCAAATAGCAGAACACAGAAATAATGAATGTTTTGCCAATAAATTGAAACAGAAGACAAAGAAAATCTGCTAGTCTCATCTGCAAGAGCCAAGAGGGAGAGATCAAGCAATGCTACTGCTTGAATATTGCTACTTCATAAAAGTTGCTCTGGAATATTTACTCCACTTTGAAAGACAGTAAAGGAATCCAGATACTGATCAATTTTTTTGTGAGCAGCACCTCTATACAGGAGAGCATCCTACAAGAACTGCTTCACAATAGCTTCATCTGGAACAGGCTGGCTAGCCTCATGGAGGTAAAGCACTAGATGGAAGAGATAGGGTGTATGGTCAGTATGGTTTAATCACTTCAGTATCACAGGTACCACTTCTAATTGCAAAACATCATCTCCAGAGAAGCAGTTCAGTGTGGAAAGAAGCCTCACCAACATCAATGCTCTGCCAGTGTCAGAACGGAAAAGCTCTACTGTCTTACATGGTGTAGCTATGGAGGGCAGGGCAATAGAAATTTTTCAATTTGATAGTAATATACACAAAGTACTTGATTTTCTCCATGCTTCTCTCCATTCCAGATCTCCAACAAGACTTATTCTATAGCAAGTAGAGATCTCTGACATTTTAGAAAAACAAGCCCTCTTTGCTCCAGTTTTATTCACATTTTTCTCCACAATACTTGTTGCCATGCAGACAGGACATAGGTCTCCTAATGAAAAGCCCTTCACTGCCGTTAATTGTTACCTACTGGCCAGCAGGTAATACAGAGCTTACATTCACAGCTATAAAAATCAAAACTAGAAGTTCTTTTCCTCAATGAAATGAGGGGGGAAATGTGAG
Source organism: Grantiella picta (assembly GCA_013397955.1). NCBI lineage: Eukaryota > Metazoa > Chordata > Aves > Passeriformes > Meliphagidae > Grantiella > Grantiella picta. The sequence goes on from VZRM01015739.1 coordinate 1,056,576, forward strand.
ATACACTCTGCAATCTAGCCAATATAACTTTCTCCTTGTAAAATACTTTATTAGCTTATGTTGTGGTTACAGGAGAAACAGTACCAACATGTGTGTAGCCAGAGGATTTATTTCACACCCATATACATTATTCTTGATGAACTACTAATAGTGGGTTGTTTGCAAAGCTGTCCCGTGCACACCCCACTTATGAGCTGGGTGCAGTGATTTCTTTGTCTTCATGTGATAACTACACCCAGCCTAAGGGCGGTCATCTCCGCCAATGGGCCATCAAAGACTCCCCAAAATGTCCTATGACTCGTAGGATTACACCATGCCATTGTAAAATTCCCCACCCTGGGGGAGGTACTGAAAATTCCTGACTGTATATAATCTGGGTCCTGGGACACTAGCATTACCACTGGACATCTGGAGGGGGACCAGACTTTCCACAGGACAACCACTTTAGACACGACTGCAACCATCTCTCAATAGCACTGCAAACACTGCCTTATTGGACTGAGGCCATCACCCTGACTAGCAGGGGCCAGGTTGTACTCTGTGCTTTTAAGCCAGTTTTCTGTATTCATTGCATTTATTGTAATCTTTCTATTAAATTGTAACTCCAACTTAAAACCTCTTGCAAGGTATTTGTGTGGGATTAATTTCTCATGTTGGCTTACATTCAAACCAGCGCAGGATATTAAAATAAAATACTTACAAAACACTATCTCATTACAGCTGAGCAATCTTAACTCTTCTCCATTTATTTTTGCTATACATCCAGGTGGCCATAATCCTTAAAACTCCTCTATTAATTACCTTTATTAGCTGTGCAAGACATAGTATACAACACAGTTTTTGGTGTACAGAACTCTTTACCTTTCTATCACCAGTTCAAAGTTCTAAAGTATCAAAGAACAGAGAGTCTACTCCCACCGTCTGATCACCATTACACAAAAAGACATGAAACTAACAGCTATATCCATCCTGTACCCAAAGACAGCACCCCTCTGAAATACAAAATCTGGCCACTGTAAATTATAGGACAAGGTTTCTCCTCCCAGTGAGCAAAGAGTCTATGCTACCCTCTCATTGTATTTGCGGGTTTTGACAAGTTAAAGGACTTGATGCTGGTTTCACTATCCTGATGCAGGCAGAGAGCTCTGCTGTAGGCACAGGTTTGCCTTATTCAGCCTGGCATTCCAGGACCACCCTGCAGACAAAGGCTCCCCACAACAGCTTCACTGGGGTTGGGATTGGTATTACCAGAATGCCTTAACTACACAGACATCTCTAGGAGTTTACATGAATTAGAAACTTCCAAACTAGAAAAACTAAGTAAAGTAACTGTTATGCTAATCCTGCTATTCCCACAGCAGGAGAAAAAGCATCTTATGACTGATTTTTGGCAGTAATTTGACCCAGTATTGCCTGAAGAGACTGAAGCAAAAGCAGTTACCTGTGCACAACCCTGTCATTAGAGTGCTGTTGATAGCTGTTTCCAGTTCCAGAACTTAAATGAAAGTCCGAAATCTCCTTTCACTCAAAAGTAGGATCAGTTAGATGTTGAAAGCATGGATGTCACTCTGAATGCATCACCAACACAGTTAACAGGCTGCCTTATTTTATTACTCTGCAATAAAACCCAAAGAGTATCACTATTTCTGAGATCTACCCTGATTGCCTACAACAGAAGCAGAGCTATTTTACTAAGGGTACAGGCAGGAGCCTCAAACCTTAAGTTGTGGCTTTTCCCCTAATGCCTCACAATAAAGGGAAAAGCGTGGTATAGTTAAACATATTAAAAATTGGCTTTTTTCCAAGGGTAAACAAAATTAACCTAAATTATTATCATGATTACAGATAATGTGCATTTATTTCAGAGGTGGAATTTGCAGAGCTCCTAAGTGGCAGCACTAAAAATCTGTAAAACTAAAAAAGTATTACAGAATTCAGACACTTACAGAGGAAATACAATTTTCAAATATAAATATGAATCCTGTTTTCTCAACCAAATCCTAACGTTTAATATGAAAAGCATAGCTGAAAACCTATTTTTTCAGATAAGGTAACAGATTTTCCTTATGAATGAGGACATTTCAAAGGTTATCAGCTTTTCAAAGGACTAAATGCCAGCAGCCTGTGGATTTAAAAAATGTTTCCTTGCAAGGGGGATGTGCTATAAAGTGCTGCTTCACTTTCTTATTAAATATTTCTGGTTAAATGAAAAAAATGTGCTGGATAACCACAGACTCCTGCTAAATGGTCCTCTCACCACAAATGCTAAGGACTCATCCTCTGGACCTCATAAACCCAAGTAAGCTGAGGGACAAGCTTTCTCCTCTCCCGTTGGATACAACTTTGTACTTGGCTCTAAAATGAGGCCATGAAATGAAAAATACATGTAATAAACACAGGCATCTTTAGTCTCCTAATTTAATTTCACAGCATCCTGCGGGTTGTCCAGCAGTTTCTTAAGATTTCAACATTATAGAGTTGGGATGATTTTGCCTCTCTTATAGCACTCTTGTCTTCGAGATATGATCAGTAGTAGAATCTTGGTATTTTCCACTCCAGAAAAATCTTTCCTTTGCAGCATGATTACACAAGGCTTAAAACAGAAAAAAGCCTTCATATGGGGCAGTAAGAGCCGCAGAACTGCTCACAGGGTGTATGTTTTCTAATGGGAAAATGCAAGGTAGCATGGTATGGATTGATTTTTGACTAAAAGTCACCTCCGTATCAGGGGTGCCATCAGTACCCACAGTAATGCTTGAATAGTCATGGCATTTAAAAAGATGAATGTAGAACTTATTAATCAGATGAAAATTTGAAGTCACTAATGTCTCTCTAATTTCTTGATTGTTGCCAGTAAGAAAGCAAGAAGCTCCTCTAAAAGGCCTGGCCTACAGCAGACAAAGTTAATGAACCCCCACAGGACAGATACAGCTTACAAAGCAAGACTGCTTATGCTGGCACAGCTTGTTACCACTGCCACAAATGAAATAAACTGTATTGACTTGTTTGTCAGAACGAGTTGCATTTGCACTGGACATTTAGTCTGCTGGTATGAAAATGCTCATTATTATATGCTCATTATCATTTAGTTTTTACCCCAAAATCCACACAGACATCACTAGACTTAGAAAAGCTTTTTCTACTGACGGGTCACGGTGCCTTTCCCTGCCTCTCCTCTATTGTCTGCATTTCAAAACTGACTGTGTTGTTTGTGAGGTTGGTGGGTAGCCATACGTCTTAGGACATTTTTTGTCCACTGCCCTTACAATGCTTTCACATGGGCAGGGGAGGAAAATTAAATGTGGGGGTTTTTTTCATTTTTATTTTTATTTTTATTTTATGAGACCTCAGAAATTAGTTTTGCAATTGGCAGGAATGGGATCTGGGTGGAAAATTTTGGTTTATCATTTGACACATGCACAAGTCCCAAAAGACATGTCGGAAGTCCTAGTCAGGTTGCTGTGGACTCAGGAGACTATTTCTTTCCCCTTGTGCCTATCCAGTCCAAAATATTGTGTTCATAGATTAAAATTCTTGATTATCCACACGAGCAAGGATGACTATCCAGAAGATTCATATATTATTTAATAGCTTACAGTGTGTTTCTGCTCCTTCTTAATCTACATTAAGGAGATTGCAAAGGCAAATAACTTTGCAGAAGTAGGAAAGGTAGTCACTCTAAAGAAAGTATTTGTATTTGCTGGAAAAGGAGAGTCGTGCTACAGAAAAGGACATATCAAAAGGCAGATAGGACTGAATTCACTTACTTTAGCATACAGGTGATCTGTATTCTAGCAAGTTTCATAACATAAGCTGCAAGCAGCAACTACCAGAGAGAAAAGAACTAAATGTGTGTTTTCAGCTTCTTTTTAATACAGCGGTAAAAGACCAAGGCTTCTGTGATACTTTGGAAGTGCAAATTCTATCCATCCAGTCAAAATTTTGGGAGATAACAAGAAATGAGGTATTTGGGGAAAAAATGAAGAGTTTTTAATATGCTTCAAAATTACAGAGATGGTTCTTCGGGAAGTCCGAGTACCCCGCACACTCTTCCCTGCAACATAAATAATTATCCTGTTATTTAAGGTAGGACCATCCTGGTTTTAAGGAACATTTTTGTGCCTCCTTACAGATCAGGAAAACATAAGACAAAGCACGTGCATTTATGAAAACAGAACTGTCTCATAACTATGTCAGCCTTAGCACTTTATTTAATCCCTTCCATGTACTAACTCCAGGCATATTTATTAAATAGTAGCATTGAAAATGCAGTGTTAGGTGCTGCCAACCTTCCCAAGATCTTTACAGCAGTAGTGTTAGCTGACTGGTGATGGGAGATGTAATTATTAATGTAATAGGCCATTTTTTAGAGTAAGAGTAATAACAATCAAATTGAAACAAATCAACAAGAAAGAGGCTTTTTTCCCCCTGAACTTACAACTTTTACAAAACTGTAATGAAAAAACTACAATTAAAAAATTATAACCCTCTCTGTCCTTTTTCATCCTTTATTCATGAATCTGTAGTTCCCGCATTTTAAGCTTTTCTTCGGCAGAACATCACCACCTAGTGATCATGTGTGCTTACAGGAGTTTCCAGGAAAAAGATTAAAACCTGAAAACAGAAAGCTGATGGGAAGAAAAAAAGAAAATTTAAGTGGGTAACAATCCTTTTTGTTATTTACATTGAAAACAGTTCCTAAGGAAGATGAAATAGGACATTCTAAAGAAAAGTAAGAAGACTTTTAGAGACTGATTAATTAATTAAAAGTTAGGTAACAATATAATTTTGGGTAAAAATTAGCCTTTTTGCCCACACTATCCCAGATCAATTTATTTCAGTAATATCAGATATAATTAGAATTAAATTTCCATGTGCAATATTAAGAAAGAGGAAAATCAGACATTTTCAGGGAAACCCTCCCAGCAGTGAGATCTTGCATCTTGATTACATGTCCTATTCCAAAACTAGGCTGGTATATATCATAGAGTTAAATCCCATATTTACCAGCACATCATATAGTCCAATGGATATGTTCCTTTGGAACTTTTTTGGCTCTGAGACACTTAAGAGTCAAGATAAAGGTCTCATTTGTAGATACACTTCTCCCAAATAAATCACTTATTACTGCAACCATTATTAAAGTATTTCTTTCTGTGATACCATACCATACCACCACTCCAGTTACATTCTGTTCATCTTTGGAGTAATTTTATAAGGCAGAAACACAAAATGCTAATTCAGCACATATTTTCTAAATATTAGAAAGAAGGAAACGTACCAAATTTTGAAGATGTGTTCAGAGACATGTAAAGCTAAATGTCATAGCTATGTTGTACTGAACGTAAGTAAAAGATAACACACATTTCAAAGTCAGCCACATTGCTCTGCTCCCTAAAAACGTTTCTCAAAAACGGACATACCTAGAGTTTTCATCTTGCTCAAACACTGAACACAGCGATAACTAACACCAAGGAACCTCACAAATCTCTGTCAAAAGCAATAAAGTACTCAGACAATGAAATTACCTTGCAGTCAGTTAAACCAGGAAAGAATCACCTCAACAAAAGGGTCTCTTCTAAGGAAGTTCGTTTCAGCATATTCATAAATGCTTTGCCTCTTTAAAGGCTTACTAAAACTTATTCTCCCAAATTCTTCCTCTTAGAAGTACATTGGAAGCATCATATTTATGCCTTTCCTGACAATAAAGTTCTGTTCCTGGCCCCATTCTGGAGTTTTGTCAATTATTGTTCCTACTGCTGTAAGGGGGAATCTCGATGAAGAGCTGTATTGAGGAGAGGGTAAAAAAGAAATTTCCAAAAGAGACGACAAGACACACCAAGCCCAGATGGAGAGGGACAGGGACTAAAGCTTCTACAGAACAAAGCTACTCCTGCAGAACAGAGGTACACCCCTTAGGAGCACTTTTTGTCATGTGCACCTGCAGGCTTTGCTCAGCCAGACAGAAGCCCCTGGCCCCAGCGGGATGCAGGCTGTGCTTCTGGCGGGTGCTCCGGGTTCTGATCAGGCTGTGCTGGTGTGCCCGCGCAGGGGGATGGCGTGACAATTAGTGCCTCACTTCCAGCACCAGGCTGAGCCCCAGGGATGCTGGCTGGCCCTGAGCCTGCTCAGCATCCCACGGGAGCAACACAGGTGGAGAATCCCAGAAGACAAGAGGCCAGTGTATGTGTCTCAAACACCAATGGCCAGATGGCTGTGGACTCAGCCAAGGACTGACTTGGTTAAAACACACAAGAGCTGCTGGGAGGAACTCAGCACTGTTGGTAATAACCAGACATTGGAAAGAACAAGCTGTGACCAGAGAAGGGAGCCATGCGCAGGTAGGACACCACTGCTCTGGGACAAACATGCTTGTTCTAGTCCCTGGAGGTAAACACAATGCACTACAGCAAAAGGCGTGGACTGAAGGGCAGAGTCAAGACCACATAAGGGCCACAAAGCCTCTGACCCATTTCCAGAAAGGTCTGAAAGAACGGACTGTGCGTGGCAACTAATTGGCATAGAAAGCAAGAAACCTGTCTTCGGGGCAGGGAAACCCATCCATAAAAAGGACCCCCCTCAAGCCTTTGCAGTGCTCCTGAGACCACGGGCATCCCATCATCTGTATCAACAACGGAACCAGGACTGACATCCCATCATCTGGATGGATGCTGGAATAAAGACTGACATCCCATCATCTGGACCCACACTGGACAAGGACTGGCATCCCTTCAGCTAGATGGATGCTGAAACCAGGACTGACATCCCAGCAGCTAGATAAGCACTGGTACCAGGACTGCTGACCTCTTTTTCTCTGTTTCCTCTTTTCTCTTTCTCTCTCCCTCTCTAATTCATGTCTACTTTTCTTTCTCGCCTTTCAGCCAAACCCTCTGCCACGTGTATATAGGGTAGGCTTGGGACTAAAAGCAATTTTCATGCCAAGTGTGTAAGTTACTAATAAAACATCATCCCTCACCTCCACCATGACAGGCAGCCACTGACCATCGCCCTCTGTCTCTGTCCATCAGGACAATGCCTCATGCACCAAATAGCCTGTCCTTCAAAGACAGGGCTCTCCAACCTGATCATGATGTCATGTTTGACTGTGTTGAGAGCCTCACAGGATTCTGGGCACAGCAGGGCCTACAAGTCTGGAAGTCCAGGGGCTCTCTCCTGCAAGTGCAGCTAATTCCAGGTGGTTCCACTGCTCCAGGAATGCCAGGTGTGGCCCCTTGTGACAGAAGTGTGTTCAAAGGGCCCATTGTGATGTGGGGCTGCATCAGCACTGAGGCCATTGTGACACTGCAGGGGCCTGCCCTGACACAAACATGTATCTCCTCCCAGCACAGAGAGCTGCTTCTGCTGTCTTGCAAGGAGGAATCAGCTCCCTGGAGAGCTGTGGAGCAGAGGAAGACAGAGATGCCAATGGAAAAAAAGGCAAACCATAACTCTCGGGGCAACTGTGGTGAGCAGGGCAGAGCCACAAGACCTCAGAGCTTGGGGGCTGCACTGCGCCACACCACATCCCATGACACATACACGGCATACAGGGGCCATATTCCTATATCAGTCTCCTGCCTGGCCTCCACTGGGATCCAGAGACCTTGCCAGAGGCTGACAGCCCAGCAGGACCGGGCGTATAGGCGGCCTGTGTCAGCTCCTCCGGGCAAGCAGTACCCAGGAGTGCCATTGCTGCATGTGGAGGACAGCAGCAGCACACATCTGCTTGGCCCTGAGGACAATGAGAAGGCTCTGAGTGTCACCTCCCAAATAGAGCCTTGTCACACGCTGAAGCTCAGCACCCAGGTACACCGCCGTGCATCCCGGGAGACCTATGTCAAGTACAGGAGCCGTATGCCTATCCGAGCATCCCGCATGGTCTCCCCTGGTATGCAGAGGCCCAGCCAGCGGCTGACAGCCCAGCAGGACCTGGCACACAGCATGCCTGTGGCAGCTTCCCCAGGCAACCTGAACCCAGCATTGCCTTTGGTCAGCAAAACAGAGCCTTCTCACATGCTGAAGATCAGCACCCAGGTAGGCTGCCGAGTATCACGTGAGACCGGCGTCAAGTACAGGAGCCGTATCCCTGTGCGAGTCTCCCGTGTGGTCTTCACTAGGATCCAGAGGCCCAGGCAGCGGCTGACAGCCCGGCAGCACCGGGCATACAGGCGGCCTGTGTCAGGTCCCCACAGTAAGTCAGCTTACTGGGGCAAGCATTACCCTGGAGTGCCATTGCTCCAAGTGGAAGACAACATCAGCAGCACACATCTGCCTGGCCCTGAGGAAAATGAGAAGGCTCTGAGTGTCACCTCCCAAACAGAGCCTTGTCACACGCTGAAGATCAGCACCCAGGTACACCCCCGTGCATCCCGGGAGACCTATGTCAAGTACAGGAGCCGTATTCCTATCCGAGCATCCCGCATGGTCTCCACTGGTATCCAGAGGCCCAGCCAGCGGCTGACAGCCCAGCAGGATCTGGCACACAGCATGCCTGTGCTAGCTCCCCTGGGCAGGCTTCCAGGGACATGGTGCCAGAGGCAAGTGTCAGAGCAGGACCCAGCAATGACCTGTGTCCAAATGAGGCAAAGTTGCACTGGCACATCTCTGCCCATGCCTGGAAAGCCTGGTGAGTATCTGAGCACCACGTCCCAAAGGTTGGCTGTGCAGGAGCTTAACACGAGGCGCCTGGCCAGTGCAGAGCACAGACTGCTCAGTGAAGCCAGCCCAGATCTCCAGAAGCTGGAGAAAATCCCCAGTCAGCAGAGGGTGCTGGACTGGCTGGAAGCAAATTTCCCAAACCAAAGTGGGGTCTTGGCCAAGGAGGACGAACAGGAAGAAAATAACAGACCAGGTGGTGCCAGGGCCAGAGCTCCTGAGGAAGAGGAGCACCATGCACCTCTCAGTTCCAAGGCACAAGAGTACATGCAAGATTCTCCTGCCTTTGGTGAGCAGGTGACAGCTGCAGGGGCAGAGAGCCAGGCAGCTGCCCGGGAAGCTTCTCCTGTCTTTGGTGAGCAGGTGACAGCTTCAGAGGCAGAGAGCCAGGCAGCTGCCCGGCACAGCCCCTGCAGCCGACTCAGCCCTTTGTCCAGCTGGCCAGAAGCCCCTGGCCCCAGTGTGACGCAGGCTGTCCACAGGCAACATCCCTCCCGCTTCTGGCGGGTGCTCCGGGTTCTGATCAGGCTGTGCTGGTGTGCCCACGCAGGGGAATGGCGTGACAATTAGTGCCTCACTTCCAGCACCAGGCTGAGCCCCAGGGATGCTGGCTGGCCCTGAGCCTGCTCAGCATCCCACGGGAGCAACACAGGTGGAGAATCCCAGAAGACAAGAGGCCAGTGTATGTGTCTCAAACACCAATGGCCAGATGGCTGTGGACTCAGCCAAGGACTGACTTGGTTAAAACACACAAGAGCTGCTGGGAGGAACTCAGCACTGTTGGTAATAACCAGACATTGGAAAGAACAAGCTGTGACCAGAGAAGGGAGCCATGCGCAGGTAGGACACCACTGCTCTGGGACAAACATGCTTGTTCTAGTCCCTGGAGGTAAACACAATGCACTACAGCAAAAGGCGTGGACTGAAGGGCAGAGTCAAGACCACACAAGGGCCACAAAGCCTCTGACCCATTTCCAGAAAGGTCTGAAAGAACGGACTGTGCGTGGCAACTAATTGGCATAGAAAGCAAGAAACCTGTCTTCGGGGCAGGGAAACCCATCCATATAAAGGACCCCCCTCAAGCCTTCGCAGTGCTCCTGAGACCACGGGCATCCCATCATCTGTATCAACAACGGAACCAGGATTGACATCCCATCATCTGGATGGATGCTGGAACAAGGACTGACATCCCTTCAGCTGGATCCACACTGGATGAGGACTGGCATCCCTTCAGCTGGACTGATGCTGGAAGCAGTGTGGGAGACAAATAAAAGCCTTACTGTTAAATTCCGTTCAATTCTGTTCACTCTTGCTCACCAGAAAGTATTTTGGGGTTGCCTCCCGCATGAGGCAGTGATGGCTTAGCAAGACACATAGACACTGCATGATCTGGGAAGTGACTGTACAGGAAGGTGGGTGACTGGCAGCAACGTAACATGGGCACAGCCAATCCACCCTTAGCCCACCCTAGAGGAGAGTATAAAAAGGCTTAGTTTGTTGTAATAAAAGAGATTTTCTTCAAACCACCAAGGAGATCACGAGCTTTGTTCCCCAATGCTACAAACCAGGACGGCTGATCTCTTTATTTTTTCTTTCTCTCTCCCTCCCAAATTCATCTCTTCTTTTCTCCCTTCCATTTCACCCTACCACTTTCTCCCAAATCTTCTGCTGTGTATATAGGGTAGGCTAGGGACTAACATAGCAATTTCCACGCTAAATGTGTAAATCGCTAATACAACCTGGTGAGTTTCTGCAGACCCTGGGACTTCTGTCATTCCTTTTGATCACAAGCATTTACGACTTGAGTGCTTCCTTCCCCTTAAGTGGGGATTCACAAGGGTGTGGTTTTGCCATGGACACACTAATAAACGTTCTGTCTCAAGCAGGTTTCCTCTTGTCATTTTTGGGAATCTCCTGGACCAGTCCTGCAGCAATGGACCACAGAGATGCCAATGGAGGAGGAAAAGGTGAACCCCAACTCTCGGGGTAACCGTGGTGAACAGGGCACAGCCACAAGACCTCAGAGCTTGGGGGCTGCACTGTGCCGCACCACATACACGGCATACAGGGGCCATATTCCTATATGAGTCTCCTGCCTGGCCTCCACTGGGATCCAGAGACCTTGCCAGAGGCTGACAGCCCAGCAGGACCGGGCGTACAGGCGGCCTGTGTCAGCTCCTCTGGGCAAGCAGTACCCAGGAGTGCCATTGCTGCATGTGGAGGACAGCAGCAGCACACATCTGCCTGGCCCTGAGGACAATGAGAAGGCTCTGAGTGTCACCTCCCAAACAGAGCTTTGTCACACGCTGAAGCTCAGCACCAAGGTAGGCCACTGCGCATCCCAGGAGACCTATGTCAAGTACAGGAGCCGTATCACACGAAGTAGCACTCAAATCAACCAGGATTTAATTATTTGGACTAGCTCCAAGACATTATTCCCTAATTGGATCTGGCATAGACACCTTCTTTAGACCCGATACAATCCTGAGGAATTCAAGATTTTTTCTAAGCTTTCACCACTTCTCCAGGAAGCTCTATTTGTTTTTCCTGTTACAATAGGCCACATTTCACATTATATTTATTTAGACCTCGGATCACCACCAAAGGTTAGACAGCTGATTTTTTCCTGCAATTTTAGCACCTCCAGAAGCAATGCATCAGCCAGATTCACCCATTCTGTATTTGGTACTAATTACCTGCTATCCAAACAGGACTCCCCTGCAGAATGTAAAAGCCCAGTTGCAGCAGGATTCCCAGACTACAGGTAAGTGAAGACAGAGACATCTATTTTAATGAACACACCAAGCAGGAACTCAGCATCTGTCCAGCCCAGATACGAATCTTAGCTCCATGCTGTCCTTATCCTCACCTGAAATTAAAGCAAGAGGGTCCTTATGATCTTCAAAATTCAGAGATACTATCTTGTTCTACCTCTGTTACTCAGCACCTTCTCTCCACCAGTAGATGTGAACCAAACCCAAACTTATACAGTTCCCTTAAACAGTAAACAGATACATCCCAGTGTCTTAGGTTACATGGAAGATGTAATCAAAAAGTAGGTATTTCATTACCATCTTCATAAGCTGTTAAAAACAGGTGGGGCAGTGTTCTTTAACTTCAACATGGCTCAGCCCTGATAACAGCATCAGAGGGGCTATCTCCTCTCACGGGCCATCAAGGTCTCCAGGAATGACTCAGAATTACATCATTCCATTATGAGATGCCCTACCCAGAAGGGAAGAACTGACCATTCCTACCTGCATATAAGCTGAGCATCTGGAACACTACTACACTATTTTCACTGAACCTCCAGAGACAGACAAGACCTTTCTTCAGGATCACCACTTCAACAAGACCACATCCACACTCCAACTGGACTGCTACCACCACTGTGATCAACAGGGTGGCAGATTGTATTCTGACTTTGTCAGTACAAACCATTATTTCTGTATTATCGCCTCATTATAAATACTAGCAAAGAACTGTTATTCCTTTCCCCGTATTTTTTGCCTGAAAGCCCCTTGATTTCAAAGTCATAATAATTTGGATGGAAGGGGGGGTGGTCATATTCTTTATTCTAAGGGAGGTTTCCGCCTTCCTTGGCAGACATGTGTCTTTCAAACCAAGACACCCAGTGCCCTGCAGGGCATTGGGAATGTTCCAGGACTCTGCAGAACAATTTGCTGGAGAGTCACTTGAGGCAAGACCAGTGCAAAAGCTTTTATCTACTCTTTCATTACACAGTGCTTCATATAGCTTAGTTCACAGCACAAAGACAAAAAAAAAAAAAAGCTGAAGGATAGAGAAAGGCACTAAATCCACAAAACCCAGTTTATGCCAAGTAGGAGTACCTTGTGCAATGGAGCACTCAGAAGCTGAACACTTAGTACAAATTTTCTCCCTCCCTTCAATCAGTTTCAGACCTAGAAAGAAGATGCCTTCCGGCTTCTACTCTTGCAAAGAAACAAGTTTACTTCTTAGAGTCCTTCTAATCAGGATTCCTCCAAATGCCATGTTAGTGAACAGCAATGACCACTTTGATCACATGGAGAGGAAGGGTTGGAGCCAGAGAGGACATGACTACCATCTTCGTTTTTCACAAGCATACTACATGTTCAACTTAAGCTCAGTCTCCTGGTTTAAAGTGTATAAAGTACATGTTTGCAAAAAGTATACAAATTTCTTCCTCCAGTTTCAATAGTACAGCTGATGCAGCGAAATCATAGGGAAAAGAGCTACCATACTGGGTCACCATTTCAGGGGCAAGGAAGATCCTTCTTACCATATTCCTGCTGTTAGATCCAGATAAAAATCACAAGTCATCCAAGATAAGGAAGAGATGGAGACAAATCACAGTAACCTTCATACAATGACAGTAACACCTCAGCCATTTTCAAATTAAATGCCACTTTCTCTATATAATATGATGCTGTTTCTCTCCAATCCCAATTCAGGAAACGAGAAGGCTTCTGACATGCTGGTCAGAAACAGCTCCCCTTTAACTCACTATCTAGCACGGCTTTTCTTAATTACTGTTCTGCAGATGTCACTTTCTGGTTTTCAGCAACTACACTGATCATTATTCAACTTCCCTTTTAAATAGAGGAAATCTCTGGATAGCCAAACTGCTTCTGCCCTCAGAAACGACAGGGTGAGAGTTGGTGCCATGTCGAATACTCATCAAAGGCCAAAAGTGATTGCGTTACCAAGGAAGTGGCAAAACAAATTATGGAGGTCAAGGCTTAAGAGTCTTCAGAAGCAATGGGATAAGAGTGCAAATTAAGAGTCCCCAAAGCAGATGTTGTCATTTCCCTCCATCCAATAATTTTCTTCACCCGCAGAGAAAAGACTGAATACTAGAAACTGGCTACTTTGTGAACAAATCCACACCAAAAGCCTGGCAACTGAGAAAGGATGAACCTTTATGAGCTTTCAAAATTGATGGGAACATTCTACAGTTGAAAAACAAAACTTCCAATAATTCCACAAAATGCATAATCATCATGTGTCCTCTATGGCTTACATTAAATATAGTTCAAGTGTGAAACGAAATAGTGAAAGTTCCAAATAGTCCTAGCAAAATTAGCAGCAGAGAAACAATGTCTCCATTTGTGCACAAAGCTCAGAAATATTTCTAGTGTCAGAAAATGGGTTTGATTTCCTGGGGGTTTTTTTTTCAATAAATTAATCACAAATAACTTCCCCAATCTTACTTACACTAAAAACTAATTAAAATTTTATACAGCTAGTATTTCTTTAAAATTTGTGACCACAATAGAAGGTCTGGTACTTAACTAGGCTAATTTTTTATATTCCTACAGACATTTAGTACACATCCAAATATTTTCTTCGGTTTTAGCCTGCTATGTTGGCATTTTCTACTAAGTAAATGTGTTTTCTTTTCTTGATCTGGTGGCTCTTTTGTTAATTTTTAATTTACATTAGATACTCCCCATTTTTCACTTCCAGCATCCTCAACAACTAACTCTCATTTAACGATTTTTAATCATCTAATGATTAAGAGAAAGTGGCTATTTTGCCATACTCGACAATGTTAGGCTAAGAGCTGGACTCAATGAACTTCAAAGTCTTTTCCAACCTAAAATACTCTATGATTCTATAAAAAACTGACAGAACACATTGCCACTGAAAGAGCCAGTCTTCCTACAACTGATTTTGAGAGAGAATGGTTGCAGTGCAGCTAAAAACTAACTTTGACTTTCCATCTGTCTGCTGTCTCAACCAGAACGTGGATTCAAGCAGAACTGGCCGCGCACAGCTTTTCTTGGGAAGGCCTGTTTACTAAATGATTGCATCTTAATTGGCAGAGAGAAATAGCAACACACCAAAAATTTGACTGTTGTCCAAGTACAGGGTTCCTGTAGGTTATCTTGACTATTTTTATATTAATTAAATACAGTGTTAAACTAGTAATAAATGTCTCCCACGGGAAAAAAGAGACAAAAATGGATTTTAAACCACACTACTTGGTGCCAATGAGTCTTCAGTTCTACATGTAAAATGAAAATATGAATACAATTTTTTAAAATGGTTTGGTTTTTTTAATGCCTAAAGATTCCTTTTCTTTTAAATCTTTAGATACCTTTTTCATCTCCTTCTCTTTTACAGCCATTCATATCCTTGGCAGCATTTTATTGACAGTACCAGGTTCTGCAGTAGCATGTTTTAGCTCTAACTGAAGTTTCTAATGATGCTGTGCCAGAGTTAATGAATACACAGGATAGTCTAAACTGTGAGAACATTCTGAGAAGACATGAGACACAAAGCAGAAGCTCAGAAGCAGAAAAAGCTCTCAGTTTAACCTAAGAATGAGCACACAATGCTGTCAGTGAGCAAACTGAATTTGTGACAGCCTTACATTACAGTATGCTAATGATTAAGGAAAAGCCCAATAAACCAAAACAACAGCTGCAGAGAAGAAAGAAAAGAATTTGAAAGATGAGGTATAGAAAGAAAACATGAAGACTACATTGAACGAGGAAGGAAGTTGCACTGGTAATTATTTTTTATTTTTTATAAAAGAAGTAAAAATCTTATATCAATGCTCAAGTTAGTGAACTATTAGAGTACCATTTGGCCACAGGTCTCTGAAAGACTGTTTCAGTTTGTCAAACTGTGAGTATTTTTAAAGACAAAAAAAAAAATGGAACTGGAAATACCACTGGACCATTACACACTCAAAAATCTCATGCTCCTTTCCCTTCTGTATTTAAATTAAATTTCAAAAATCAGCATTCTCCAACTAATTGTTTGTGTGAATATATCCTTCTCTCTTGAACTGCACATACGTAAGTGCAACAAACACTTATGGAATCTCCCAACGTATCTGGAGGTATCTATAATCAATTTATTTATTTTACGCAAACTTCAAGAATGGTTAATTAACATGAAACTTCTTTTTTTCATACATTTACTGGATTGAGAACACTTTAAATGTAAACTGTCTGCTGTGCTATTTTAAACCACAAACAACTTATATGTGGTGCACTGCTTTAAACCGAGGTTTGAACTTCACCACACTTTTAAGTATCTGCACACTACAGCAGAAAAAATATTCCAGTCAAAAAATTGTTGGTGGATAACCTTACTGACATTTGTTACAACAAGTAAAAACTGAAACAAACATAATTCTCTCTTGTTTTCCCACTGCTAGCTGCACATTATGACTAACAGCTACAGGAATTAGTTTCTTCTTCATCTTTGTGTTGTAGGCATGCTGCTGTTTCTAGCGGTTAGAGCTGCTGTTTCCACAAAGTCAGCTAGAAAAATAAAAAGGAAGAGAATATTTAGTCCTTGGTGTACTTGCTCTTCCACAAGCTACAAATGACAGTACTGTAATGATACAGTGTATGCTGACACCTTTCCCTCTATCATAAAACCAGAAAGCAGTACATGAAATAATTACTACCTCTATCACATTATCTGACATGCTTAATCATTTGATTTTTCTCCTTCCAAAGGAATATGGTCCCAAAGCTGCAGCAACTGCGCTCCAACTTGTGGTTCCAGCTCCTAGAAATGATCAGGAAATTAGAAAAGTTAGTAGCACTGCTGGTACTGTACATATAGCAACTATTAAATACAAAATCATTAGAAGAGGTTGCTGGTGAATGCTTTCAGTCTTTCTGAAAGAGTTCGTTCCTTTTGCTGTTGTGACATATCCCTACTGTAAGTATCCCTACTACAAAGGCACAACAGGAGATTAAAAAATTCAAAATTAACACACCACACAAGAACAGAAGCACCATATATTTCGTGCCTTCCTTAGATTGTTCTCCACATCTTCTACATTTAATTCCATTAAGTGTGGTGGAGAATGTGGAAAGGCAGGTCACAGACAATTAAGTGGCTCTTGGCAAAATCACAGTCATTAATAAAAATAATTTCTTTTTGATATTTTTGAGATTCTTTAGGTCTTAAAGAGAAGAACTGTCAACTTCAACACGTGCTACCTTTCCTTTCCTTGTTCTTAAGAGTATGCTCCTTGCCTTATTCTTACAACTGGAGAGGTTTTGGGGAAACAATGAGAAGCCAATACAAAAAGTTTAGCTCTAGAATCTTGTATCATGATGTTTTGGGAGAGGACTGAGGAGAATGCAGAAAGTGCCACAGAGAATCCGTGTCCCAACTCTTTTCTGGCTTTTTGTAGCTGAATTTAGCTATAACAAATTGGAGAACAGTACTAGGCTTTATTCTGCCTCAAATATCAACAATCTCTTCCGGCTTTATGGAAAATGCAAACCTTTAATTATGAACAGTTATTTGGGTATGACAGACTATCTGATCTTGGGGAACACATACGAAGCAAACAGAAAACAAACCTCCAGAAATTAAAAAAGAAGCAACACAACCACATTTATTTTGGAAAAATCCAGCTTTAAATTTTTTTTTAAACAAACATCAAGCAAGAAACTGGTTTGATTTTAACAAATCCACTACTTCAACAGTAATTCTGCATCAGTGGAAGGTACAATGTGCACCAAAGAACTGTGATTCAGATTAACACTTATATGAGCACAGTTGAGTTCAAGACTGAACAAGCTAATAAACAAAACACAGTTCTACCAAGTAAAGAAGAATCTAGAAGAGAATAACTACCTGGCCATCTCTGCTTATTTGCACTTTCTTATTTTCATTCCAAGGGTTGAGCAAATGGCGTGCAAACTGAAAAGGAATGCTTTCTTTTCGGATCCACTCCACCTTAAATACACCTCCAAATCCAGCAGATCCCAAGTCCTGACTTTTCTCACACCCTATTGCTGAGCCCATTTTAGCAAAACCCTGGAAGAAAAATCGAAATATGAAAGAACAAACATAATGACAGCATACCTATTTATGCTGGAATTAAATAATTGAGTGAACTTCATATGAAACTTTCATATTAATTTCAAAGCAATCCAAACACACATGAAGCTGGATCTTCTAAAATATTTACACATATAAAGTTAGAAGTATCATTTACTTTTTCCACTTCAAATATAACCTCTAGAATTTGACCGCAAAGGATGTCTTTCAATTCATCTCTCACAATTACCATTCAAGGGTTTTTTTAAGATTTGTAACAGAGATTGAAAAGCTGTTGTAAAAACATTTGAAGTGCAAGGTATCAAGATGAATGTTCTACGTTCATTAGCTATTCCTGGCTACTTGTACAAAATTCTTGCAAAAACCCATTCCTTCTTTCCCTTGTTCCCTCTCTCTTGGAAAACTTTCATATACAATTAAAAATGTGTAGCTGCTCTCTAAAGGTTTAGCTTCTTTGCTTAAAGTTCTTTCTTCAATGAAGCTGAAAGAAATTCCAACAAACCAAGTATTCAGAAAGAAAATGAACGAAACCGCAAGTCCAAGATTGCATCTAACTGATTTAAGAACACCCTTTAAACATACACCAAACAAACCAAAAATAAACCCAGGCCACGCACAATGTATCAACTGTTTAGGCAAATTTACTCCAGTTTTAACTTAGGAGTCCAAGAGATGCAGTGCACTGCCTGAAGTTACAAGCACACACTGCTGCTGTAAGTCATGCAGTCCTAGACAGCTCAAGCCTTAAATGAAAATCAAGGAAAATTAATAAAAGGAACAGATGGAAAATAAAGGTGGAAAGAGACACCTGAGACAAGAGAATATTATTAGCAATGTTAATCTCACATTCCCATAAAGGTCCAGTGCCAATGTCAAAACTAGAACAGCACGGCAACGTAATCCACCTAAATCCTGACTTCAGTATGTCTTCCCCCCCCACCTTTCTTGTCTAAGAGCACTGCCAGAACAGCCTATTTTCAGATTCAACTGACATGATGAAGATTACTTTCCAATATGGCATCTGCATTTGACAAATCATCGTACAAACACGTAACATTTCACCACAATCCTTCAGTGGTATCACCACCAAGACCTCTGTATTTGGACTGGCTCATTAAATTTAAAGTTCAGCTGATTTTTATGAATAGTTTATAATATTGAAAGAGGTAAATCAAACATTCTTTACTTGGAACAATTGAGTTTAGCAGGCTCTACAACACAGCTAGCCTGCAACTTTGCACTAGCAGGTCAACTCTTCAACTTTAAACTGGCCACCAATTTGTCAGCAAATTGTTGACAAATACCTCACTAAATTTAAGTCAAAACAGTTCTGAAAGAATCCTGGCTGTAGCTTTCCAGTTTCCTAATTCTGAGAAACTACAGTTCCAGCAAAACAGTTTTTATTAACATTTGTATTAAAGACATCTATGAGTTTCCTGGATTTAGAAGGCTGTGACTTGATTGTATTTTTTCCACTTACAACATTTACTTTAGTCTGCAGAGAAACAGGCAGCAATCCCCTGCTTTGTATGGATTTTTTTGCTTGTTCCATAGTTGCTGTTTTAAAGCATTTATGTATGGTAGAAACATTATTCTGACTCATTATGTCTGGAGGCAATTTAGTTTTATGCTTTGAGGGACAAACTGAGTTCATTAAAAGGGACAATTCTGGAGAAGAATAAGGTACTCTTTCCTCAGCAACCAGAGACATTGGCACAATACTTATTAGAAGGTCAGGAGTCACAAACAAAACCCTCCATACTATACACACCCATTTGATGTACTCTCCTAAACCATCAACCACCAACAACAGTTGGTATCAGCTAAGGACTCACCTGGAAGTGAGTAGAACCTTGAACAGAAAATATTAAGTAAACCATGCTGCTCTCCCAAAAGGCTCCATTCAGTTTCCGTTCATTACTTGGCGTTGTGGACCATATGCCCTTCTGCTGAGAAATATCAATGTTTTTCAAGTTGCTACTTTTCATTATGAAGTACCGAACTGGCATATTTTGTCTTGGTGAAGATGATTTGGAACTCTGAAAAAATCAAATTAATAAATACAATAAAATGAACCAGGCTTTAGTTCTGAAGTTTTACACACATGAAGACAGAAATCCCTTCACTGAGCTCTTCCTGCTTCTCCAAGACTATAAAGAAAACATACTATCAGCTGCTCCTGTCTGAATTGATTTTAAAGCATACTTTACATCTATTTTACATTTTTAAGCACTTTTCAAAGTTGTAATTCATTCATGAGGAGCAGCAAACAATTATAGCAGAACGGGCTTAAATAGTCTAGTGATAAATTACAATTCTTTGAAGTCTGAGACACCTTCAGATGACACAAAATTAATCACCCTAGATTGTAGCCTGAAGCACATTACTTTAATCTCCATTTTTGGGAAACAAATTTTCTCCCTGTAACACTGGCTGAATTTAAAAAATATAGGGAGAATTATGAAAATAACCTCACTAAAAATGTATGCTTTATTAAAATAATCATTAAAAAAACTGCCAAGCAGTCATAATGCGGCAGATAATACAAACTTAAGAGAATCAATACCCATGTATGCTATCACAGAAACAGAGGTCTGAAGACAGAATGCAGAGTTCAGAAATGCATGTACTGTATACACTGTCACTGTTTATTATACCAAGTTTCAAAAAAAAAAAAAAACAAAAAAACCAAAACAAAACAAAAAAAAAAACCCTCCAAAATAGTATTTTTACTGTGTTAAGCTAGGATAACAACGATATTTATTCTTGATTTTCAATTCAGAAAGAAATATTATGTGGCTGTTAATGGAAATCTAAGTTAGGTTCTTAATTTAGCAATACAATACCTGATAGTTGCTGAAAAATATCAGTAAGAGATTCTATTTATTTTGAAGAGCAGGGTAATATGTTTATGAGAACTCTACCTTTCCAGACACTGGAGAAGATGGACTAGCACAGGAGTTACTGCTGTCTGCATACTTCACTGATGATTGATCTGACCTGTCACCTGAAGTTTGTTTGGAGTGCAAAATGTTTTTTCGTTTGTACTTCTTCGGCTGGTGAAGCGTGGGGCATGTAGACTTTATCAGAACTCTAAAAAGTGAAGGTAGATACATGACAGACCACAGGTTTTTCAAGAGGTCACAGAACAATTTATATCTACATAGCCTATTGGATGGCCATATATATTACAATAATTCCAAAATATATTAAACACTAAATAGAAAAAAAAATGCATTCATTCTGAATGTTATGGTTAAATCTCTTCCGCTACTTCCCAAGGAGCACAGCTCATGAACAGTATTTCTGACTGCTTTCCCAAACAGCTGGCATACATAGGAAACACTTCTCAATGGAATCACAACTACAACACAGCATAGAAGAGTATCAAACCTTTCAGCTGTATTTATACTGTTTCTTTCTTCTTAATACTAGCAGAAATTTAAGTGATTCTTTTATAGGTAAATAAATTACAACCTGCAGTCTCTGGAAAATCTCAACAGCTTACCTTTCAGCATTAGAGGAGTCAGAGAACTCAGTTTCTGCTGTGCTTGCTCTGGTGTTGGTTGATCTCGATGTAGATGCTAAAGGAAGGTCTTCAGAACCCACAGGTCTTGGTCTCTGACCAATTCCTGAAGGCTGCTGCAAACCTGCAGACTGTTCTTCAGCAGTTAAAACAGCCACAACTGCTCTTACAGTTGCTTCATCATCTCGAGACCACGATTTAGAAGGAGCTCGCATACGACGCAGAAATAAGCTATGCCACTTCTGTCTGAGTTGCAACAGCAAACCAGCAGCCTGTAATGAATTTCAGTTCCGTTAAAGACCAATAAAAATTAGATCAGCTAGGGAAAGGGCACCCTATGTCTTTCCTATGAGGGAGCAGCTGTCATTCTGGCAAACTGAAAGGCAAGACTAAGGTCTCAGGGAGAGGGAGAAAACCTCAAGATTAAATTAAGCTGTTATTTTTTCTTTCCTCAGGTGCAAGGTAATTTCTAAAACACTTCATGCAGCTCTGCACAAAACTTGAAATTCTATTGTAAACACACAGGATTTTTCCATTTTCACTTTTTTTTTTTAATTTAAAAACAGTCTTTTCATGTCTAATGCCCTTCCTGCCAATTTAGTCTGTTTTTATGGGCTCTTTAGTCATATTTGATGAAAAGAGCTCTTGTCACTCTGCCTTCTAACACAGCCACAGCTGCTCAATAATCTGATAACTTGTACCTTCAAAGGCTGGGGCTTTTTTCTTCTTCTTCTAAAATCTGACAGCAATATTCTCTCACTAGTTCTAGTTTTGGGTGCTCCATTTTAGTCAACCAACTCTAGTCAGACTCTCAGAGAAGGAAATAAGACAATATGCCATTGTGACTGTTCTCTCAACTCCTGCTCAAATTTTGGCTAACCCAACTCAAGCTAAGGCCTTGTGTGCTGGGAGCAGCACACAGGCAATACAGGGGGCCACAAAGAGCAGAAGGACCATTATGCAGACACTACCATCTGTAGCTTGCTGTTCCCTGCAGCCATTTTGTTTTGTCTGGCAGTTTCTTTAGAATCTGCTAACTTACGGAAATGGATCAAGCTTCCAAGCCGGAAATTGTAATACATCAGCTTACCCGAAGTGCTTCTGAAGCAGATCCAACAGCAGCTGACTGCTGAGGCTTTCCTGCTTCCCAGTGTGATATGTGGGACAGCTGCACCGTGACAAAGGAAGAAGGATGAGCTCTCTCACAGTTGGCTAGGTAACTAATTCTTTCTTCCTTTTTGCTCACAGGTGTAAGATTTGTACGAGTTGCTGTTACAACCCATAGGAAGCCCTACAACCTGGATGCTGAACACGTGAATTCACGCAATTGATTAACCTGGGCAACAGGAGATTGAGCCTGTTTGTCTGGTTTTCATTTTTCTCACTGAACCCATAAAATAAAGGTTAACTCACAGAGTACATTCTCCTGTAAATTTGAGAGACGTGAAGGAGCCATGACAGCCATTCTTTCACCAAATTTTTGGTTATCCAACTCTTCCAGAAATCTTTTTGGGATGATATGACATAAATATTCATCTACCTGAAACAAGCATGGAATTGATAGATTACTTACTTTCCAGTCCAGTCTAAGGTGCAGCCATTCATCTAGCTTCAGAAGAAATAAATCAGAAGTTGTTCTGTCCTCCATCTCACTGTCACTGCTACCATTAGCATCTCCTGAATTAAGTACAAAAGATGCATTAACATTTCTGTATTATTTACACTTCCGTACAAAAACTTGAATGTTACTGTATTACCACCAATAAAATAATTTTTCTTCTAAATTTTCATTTAAAATATAAACATCTGTAAACATGCTTTTTAATTTCTGCATATACACCCCAGTGAAAGTCTTTGCCTCCTTTGGGAGAACAAGTTCCCAGACCTCTTAAGGGACCTACTATGTAAACAGCTGTACTGATGTGATCTGATTCTTCCATTTACCTTCATCAATAACAAGCCAGTATGAAACTTTTGCCTAAATCTGTTTTGAAAACCACACATGGCTCTATGCTTTATATCCCTGAATAACAGTATATTAAAAATCCCATAAAGAAAAAATATAATTATATATGCACACAGCTGTTTAGGATTCCTTTTTGTTTTCAAAGTGCAATTCAATCAGCAGTAACACTTTTAAGGGGAACAGTTTAAGAGCAAGACAGGAAAGCTTCAAAATAGCTTGGACTCTTACTTCAATTCAAACTAATATTCAAACTAATATTTCTACAAAACTGACAACACATAATCCTCTACTACTTCTAGCTAATACTATGGTTAATTGTCATTAAAAGTTATCAGCAGAAAATAATCTTTAAAATGCATATCAACTGGAAGCTACATGATTATTTGCCATATTAATTGTAACTACATTATTCAGTTTGAATAATCTGGTTCAAAGTATCAAATAAACTAGGCTGTAGAGGAAACATACATACTACACTTTGCAGTGTTAGTACTGCCTTTAAACATTGTGGTTGCATTTTTTATTTCTTTGAAAACTACATTGAAATTTATGAGACTCCAGAACTGTAAAAGTGTAACTTATACATAAGAACTCACAAGGATTCAAAAAACTCAGACATTTGTGACAGAGCCTATAAACTATTCTTGAACAGCTACTATTTATAGCTCCGTCATTTTAAGAATTACCCAAAATATGTAGAACGCATACTTGAAAAATAAGCCTTCCAAATCACACTCTAGTATATACCAATGGAAACATTCCAAATCCAGACTCCAGTATACCTTGACAGGACGAAGATGCCTCTAAAGCATTACTTGGTAACCTAGCTGGTCCGCAGAAGAGTGCCACCGTGATGGGTGTTACAACAGAACAGCACCTGATGTTTGCTATCCTGTGAGCTCTTGTCATTTCGTCATATATGAGCCAGTCTGTAGGGAGTGCCTGAACAGCTGCAGTTTGGCCATTCACTGGGGAAATCTGTGCAGGAGCAAGTAAGACTGGGCTATTTCATCCTCTAAGTGTAATGAAAATAAATTTTACCTTAATTCTTACTTTAGGCATGTAGAAATGAATACATTAATATTTACCTATACCTGAATTAAAATAACACAGGAAAATTCAACCAGATTCACAAGTTACCCAACCAACTTGGGACAAAACATTTTGCTTTAAAAGAGGATCTAAAGAAATAACAGTTTCAGAGCGGAACATTTTCCTTCTACAATGAGCCGAGACTGTAACATCTTCAAAATACTTTTATAACTAGCTTTTTCTTTTTACCACTTTGCCTTGTTCCACTTAGTAGGACTAACTGCAATAATGGAAAAACAAATTAACTCCCATTTTTCATTCTATCACCTGCCAGAAAAAAAAAATGCTACAATGTTCAAAGTGACTTTACCTTTTTATACTGAGGTTGACTAAGAACAGAGGTAGGATGAAATCGCATTTTCTTCTCTTTTGGTCCAGTTAAAACCAGCCTCTCTCTGTCTACATGCACAAGATTGGGATACATCCCAGCCACTAAGGCAGCTTTAACTACAGCCCAGTTTTCAGAGTTAGAATTAACATCTCTAATATCAGCTCCTCCTCTGGCTCTAACAAAACCTGAAGAAAGAGAGAGGTCAAAACTGTATTTATTTTGTATTTTAGATCTATTTTTTTACTTCTCAAAAGGAATTTGAAAAAAAAAAAGTGAAATAAAATACAAATCAGTTGCATTTTTAATAACTGTCAACATTAACAGCACCAAGAAGAAACCCTTGCACTGAAATCCTTCCTCGTAAGGGGTTTCATACTAACATAGAATAGAATTACTTTCTGTAATACTTCTTTACTTAACAGCACACTGGAAATCATGTCGTTTAACTGTAACGTGCTTACAGCTTAGCTGAGTAGGGCCTGCTCAAAACCAAGTGTAGGTGAACTTTAAATGAACAGGGGAAGGAACACAAAAAGACAGGATACCTTTGGATAAAGGATGAGACTTTGAAGGGCCCCAAGGCTGGCTCAAGCTGGAATGTAAGCGCAGGTAATGGGCTGCCCACATTGGACATGGCGAAAGAATCCAATGAGGTGGTAGAAGACCCAGGCCATATATTACCATTGGATCAAGAGGAGCATGCAAGGCACATACAGATCACGTGAAGATCAGGCACACTGACAGTAAGGGTATAAAAGCCCAGGGATTTCTTATTCAGGACACTCGCATAGACATCCTGCTTAAGCTGAAATTAACTGACTCTGCGTCAGAACCTAGGGTCTGAACTCAACTTTAAACAACTTCCTCAGGAAAAAATTTACTAGAACACCAAAATCCAGGGAAACATGTCTCTCACTGCAGGACAGCAGGATGTTGAACAATCAGGCTACTTTCAGTTATACCAGCTGTCCCCAGCTGCATTTTCTCACCCCAGCATCTCCACCATGCCCAGAATGAATATGTACTGGTCTTTTTCAAGTTAAGGAAGACAATGACCAGTGAACACTATTCTTGTTACAATCTTAACTCCAAAATTACGTTAGAACTTTTTCCAGCCTATTACCTGAGGCTCTAAGCTGGCAAAGCAACTGTGTTCTCATTCCTACAATGATTTCCATCGTGGCCTGGGACAGGAAGTTCTTTTCACAGAAGGCTCTCTCCCAGCCATCATTGCGTGCCTTCTGCCATGCCTGTAAAGAATAATTTTATAACATTTGCCCATTAATTTAAATATCTAAAATAAAAAAAATAATATTTTTAAGAATTACATTTAGATCAACAAAATTAACCAGAGTAAAAGTATCAAACCTAATTTGTTTAATTTAATAACCTGATTGTTTTGTTTTGTTTCCTCACTCCCTAACCTAAACATACAATAATTACGTTATTTTAAGTTCATTATGTTACTATAGAGATCATTATGTCAAGATCGCTATTTTAAGTTACCCATGCAGCAGGACATAAAGCAGCATCTTGCTGGAACTTTCAAAATTTTGAAAATATCAGACAAAATGTGTTCCCTCACAAATCTGTGAGTACAATATACAGGAAAGGCATAGTCTCTCCCATTCTACATCCAACTTGAGTGGTACTCTGGTCATTTACTCTGGCGTGTGATCTGCTGTGAACAGCTCGTTCTGACAGGATACCTGAAAAGCCCTGAGCAGCACCATGTGGTCGCTGAATGTTCCCGCAGTAAAATGCTTCCTACACAGTATGGCTGCACGCTTTTGAGAGGCCAGCGTGGGGAGCACAAAGGGGTCTCGGTAGGCAAGAGCACAAGCAATGGTAAGAACAGGATCCAGGCACTTCAAAACAACAGCGCACAACACCATTTTACCAAGGTGCGGCTCCACTGCCAATTCAGTGAGATGATAACCAAGTTCAGTGAGATCTTCCCAAGGGTCCATGGCATCTATAGTCTGTTTGAATAAGAAAAAAAGGGGGGGATGTAGGGACAAGGGGAAGAAGAAGAAAGGGGACAAAACTAATTTACAATGAAAGCAGAAAGGATATGAATATTGCACATTACCTAGAATTGCTCCCAAAGAATAAAGAAGCAAGTCAAACTACTGACAGTTCAAGAAGGGATTTTACAGTAGAGTCTTCCCTTAACATGGAAAAATGCATACACACACATACACACACACACAAAATGAAAACAAACAAAAATACAAAGCATCCTTAAGTAACTCAACAAGACCTTCAGTACAATTAAAACTCAGTAAGATATGTTACCACACCACAAATACCAATTAAACAGAATTCCCATGTAAATGTACTCCTCTGCTGACCTTGAGCATTTGCAGAGCATTTTTCACAATTAAAGCTGGTGGAGGATCAGGAGCTTTCATAAGAAAGTCAACAACTGGACAATTAATTGGAGCCAGAAGTTTTGTGTGTAAACAAAGTTCCTGCAAGTTAAAAAGAAAAGAAATATTTTTAAGGTTTAGGAGAAAAAAATACATCAACCTCTTTTTGGAGCTATTAGTATGGTCTGATGATAATTCATTTTTTACAAGTTATAACTTCTGAGTGAACACGTACCTGTAGAGGCATTCTTAGAAGTTCTGGAGTCTGAAATTCCAACATATTCTCAAATCGGAGCCTGCTGAAGAGACGAAAACAGACTCCAGGCTGACAGCGCCCAGCCCTGCAAAATAAAATACAGGAGGCTGTGAAAATTAGAATTTCTTTTTAAAAAAACCCAACCAAAGAACAATCCACACAAACTTAGAATGCAAATCTTGAAGAAGGTCTAAGAGAATGGTAATTTTGTTGTTAAGAGGAAGTCCCACACATGAATTTAAAGAGTTTTCCAGTACAGTAATTATTTTTGACAGCATGGAAAATGATATAATTTTATTAGAAATAAAATTATTTCTAATAATTATAATTTTAAGCCTACACTCAAAAATCTGGACAAAAATAAGTAAGGCCTATCTACGTAAAGTGGTATCTTTTTTTCTAACTTGAGATCAATCCAAATCTCAGCCATCCTGCGCCATAAAGTATGTAACTTGTAAACTTTTTTTCTTCCTCTTCACATTCCCCAGCCAGAAGTTACTCTAGATGTAAATGGTAGGATGAAGACCATACAACATGTGAATGAAGGAACAGAGACGGTAAATGCTCACAATTCATGCTCAAAAACCTGGAAGCTAATATCATGTCTCAAAAGAGGCATTTGTTGCTGTCTACATACGTAACTTCTCAGCCCTTATCCTCTGTTCTGGGAAGAGTATGATCATGGCCTGTTAGGTCATGAGTACTTTGGAGATGGTCAATAAGGAATCTCTGCTCAAGGTCACTTTTAAAGAAGGGATGCCAGGGTATCAATTAAAAACTAGCAGTGGGCAGTCCTTTGCCCAGAGACAAGTTACTGTGGCTGCAGGTGTTTCATGGCAGAAAGAGGAAGTTCACAGGCAAACAACTACCTAGACCTAATGTAAGTTCTGGGATATTCCTGAGTGTCACTTCTCTATATCTTGGGAAATTATTTCAAGAAAACACATGCTGACTGCAGAAAAGAAGTATTAGCCACTGTCCAACATGATACTGGACTAGGCTAGAAACATTACCCAGTGTGGCTGCTATAGGTTTGTACTTTACTCTTAACATACAGGATGGCAGACATCTGCAAAATAAAAATCAGTACGAAGCATTTATTACCTGCCTTTTCTTTGGATAGCACTGGCTTTTGAAATCCACACCATTTTTAGCATTGTAACACAACTCAGTGCATCGTAAGACTTCTACAAAAGCAAAGCAAGGAACATAAAACCAAGATTAAACATAGTATATGAAATAAGTTATTAATGAACTATTAGCAGAAGTTCTCTAAAAACCAGAAAAAATAATTTGAACAAACACCAGCAGCTTCTGGAACAATGCTATGCTTTGAAGTACTTCCTTTCAATTGAATTTACAATACCTGTTTTGCATTATCTCTGTGCTACACAGTTTCCTAAATGGAACTTTTCTAGTCAATAGGCAATCATGAGCCAATAAAAGATATGGACTGTGTTTTGAATTATAACAAATCAGGAAAAAGTATGTTATTACATTGATTAAAAATTTTGTTTTTGTTTCACTTGGAAATTAAACCCCTATTTTCCTACATTTGACTCAAAATTACAGAAAAATTGTATTACCATGAGAACTTTAGAGATTTAGCATGTATCTTCCCTATGAAATCCAACTTCATTTTCAATGACGTATCAAAGGTCTTAAAACTACCTCATTATGCTATCTCACTTTTCCTTAAGAAGTAGTTTGGGAATGGGCATTCAACACATCAGAAAAAATACTTAAAAACTTAATGGATTAGATTTGGACTTGACATGATAGTAGGACAAATGGAACTCCCACTGCTCTCTGAAGTCTCAGGAAGACAGTGGTCTAAATTAAACAGTTTTAAAAAAACAAACAGAAATTCTAAATTAAAAAAAAAAAAAGAAAGATACGTCAACATTTCAAACTACAGTAGTTTTTAGAGGGTTTATTAACAGCTGGCTATTTACAGTATTTGTCATAAAACAAATGAATGTCAAAACTTCTCAGTGAACTTTTGTTATTTGACACACACTCGCTCTCAGCCTACTATAAGAAAACAGTACTCTAAAATTTACGTATTATATATTATAGAAAAAGACTAGGAAGTTTACTTCTCACAGAACATTTTAACCAGTCGTACCTCTTTCACCTTGCCTGAGTCAATAACAAATACAACATCATTGACAGTTATGCTGGTTTCTGCAATATTTGTAGAAAGAATCTGCAAATAAAACAAGAAACAACCCAAACTATGGTTAAAAGCAAAGACAAAACAGATTAATATAATATCCGACAAAGTCCTCTAAAACTTACTATTTTGCGCACGCCAGGAGGTGGACTTTTAAGCACTTTCTTCTGATCAGAAGTCTGCATATTTGAATGAAGCATGAAAACCTGATATCTAATGGAAGCCAAAGAGCACATTTAGAGTATTTTTTAAAAAGGCAATAAAAACCTCAACCATGGGAACTAGAGGCTTTACCTGTGAGCGTCATCAGCAAATCTCCTGTCATCAAAAAGAATACGGTCCCTCAGACTAACTATCTCATCATATCCAGGAAGAAATATTAAAATCGCTCCTGAAAAGAAGCAGGTTTGTAGTTAAGCAGAAAATTCACTTAAAATACGTATTGGTACTGTGAAAATTAGCACTTGGAAAGTTTTACCTAGTTAGTGTTTCCAAAAGAAGGGCAGGACTCATCAAAGGCCGAATGCGCAGTAATTTACTGGGATTCTGTATGTATACCTACCAGCCTCGCAATTATGACAGATGTTATAAAGTAAGTGCATAATAAGGTCCAGATCCACTTTTTCATCATCGAAACTGTGATGATAAGCTGTCAACAGTTCTCTGTCCTCTGCACTAAGGTCACTACCACTTGTTCGGACCAGGGAACTTTCATCCAGATTTACAAATCCTGCTGAAGCACTAAAATAGACAAATGCACAGACCAGAGTCAAAACTGCTTGTTTCAGGTTTGCATTCAGCCACCAACATAACTTAAATCAACATCAACAAGACTACTCCTTGAATTTTAAAGTGTAGCAGAACAGCACCTCCAAAACACTAATACCATTCACTGATTTAAGAGTAATCCAACAAAGCATGAAACTTCAGTTCTTAGTATTAATTTTCTTACACTTCATTGAAACACACCAATAAGCAAAGCATCAGAACTCAAAGTATAAAGACACCCCTTGTTTACCTGTTAAATAAAAAATACTCAAAATAAATGTACTTCCCAAAGATTTTCCTCCCATAAGCAGGTAGTACACAAACAGGAACTACATTAAGAAGTGTTCTAGAAAGAAATTGGTCTCTTCAAAATGGTAGCAAAACTATGACAACTGTGAGTTAATTAAAAACCAATTCTTGAATGGCCTAGTGTAAAAGTTACTTCTATAAAGTTTCTTTAATATGGCTCCTGTGTATCAGCAAATGTATAGATAAAAACACAACCTATTTGTTTCCAAAATAAGCATCTGAAATTAAAATGGTACATGGCAGAATCAGCATCTCTATTTATATAAGTTAATATACTCACATCCTGCCTCGACATATAATCATGATAGCAATGCCCACATCAAAATGATAAATGGTAATAACATGAAAGAAGTCTATACTACTGTATTTATCCTAGGATTTGCACAAATATAATCACTGTGACATTGAATACAAAAACACTATTTTTAAAAAAAGCATGTTTTTGTAGCATTCCTAGTCTCAAGTAAGTCCTGCTATTTAGGTCAGATTTAAAGGCATAAAAGGCTAAAAACTGTTCTATTTAGAAGACAAAATGCAAATTACCCTTCAACATTTCCCTTCCAACTGTTTCTGCAAAGTAGTTATAGCTTACCTGTACGATTCCAACAGGTCAACAACCTCAGTCTGTCCAAAGTGCTTGGCCCAGTCTACAGCCATCCTGAAAGAGTTACACAGAAATCTTTTTTAGATTTCTCACTTCAAAAGAGACACAGCCCAAGACTCTGTAATTAAGAATTCAATTTAGAATTTCCAGAATACAAATTGATTAACAGAAGTTAGAAAATGTTCAGACTGTCAAAACCTCCTATTGCTTACAGCAGTCTGTTAAGTTGGCAATTACTTTAAATGTTACAGAAATTTCTCTCTCATTTGTATATTGACAAATAAATCTATCTTTTGGTTTATTTGTTTTTACCAGCCATTAGATGATTTGCAGTGGATACTTGCTCCCATACTGATCAGCTGCTCTACTTGACTCAAAAAGCCTCTTCCTGAAGCAACCATTAGTGCAGTCACACTGGTTTCACTGTGCCTGTAATCAACTGAGAAGTACAAATAAATGAACAAATGAAGCAGCAAACCCAATAAACACATTCTTATTTTTTCATATAAATGTGGTATGAATGTGACTTATATGACTTTTAAAATGCAGACCAAAGAGAATTTGTTTTCTTACTTCATCCCACCACTCAGTTCATGTGAATTTAACACTACTTTAGACATGTCGTAACATTTGTTTATAGTTCAAAACAAGTGCAAAAAAAAAATCCTAAACAATTCATTAATTCTGCTAGTTCTATTCACTTTTCCAACAGTCATCAGAATTCAAACATAACAACGTTTGAAACTGGAGATAAAACAGCCACAGAAATTCAACTAATTTTGTTTTTTCCTTATGTAATAAGATTATAAACTTACCACTGACATTTTCAGTTAAAATGAGATGGAACACCTGAGCAAAGGCATCAATATTTTTATGCAACCAGATGTCAGAAAGACAAGAATCCATTTCTTTTATTAACCACGGTTCAAGGTGATTCACATCTTTTTCAGTCTGAAGAGAAAAAGCAGTATTGAAAAATGGATGTCTTCCAAGACTTACCTTTACTCTCATAAATGACATATGAAGAAATTGAACAGTTACTTTTCCAAGTAACAATCAGAAATCCAGCATTCAGGTACCAGTTAAAGCATTCTTTGTGTCATATATAAATACTTTAAGCAATGGCAGTTCGGACACTTAAACTGAAGAAAAGTTATGTACAAACCATTGTAATTGAAAAGCACACTTCAGCTGGAGTAGCTCATGATAATTAAAAAAACCCATCTATAAAACATGCTAATATCCTTTGACAAATTCTACATGAGTAGTATATTCTGAAAACAGTTTTTAAAGCAGATTTAAACATATCTCCCAACAAAAGGAAAAACTTACCAGTTGATTAAATACTGTGCTAGCACCATCGCCCAACAGATTACACTCTTCAGTTGCCCTTCGGACAGATTTTGGTCTCTCACGTTCCAGCTTACTGTTATTTTCTTGAGCAGAACACCACTCAGTAAGAGTGCTTTGCTGTTTTTCTCCTAGAATGCATAAAGGATTTTCATGAAGTTTTACAGTAATCTTAATTATCCATTAATTTCAGTTAAAAAAAAGTGGCTATATCAAGTCACAAAGTTAAAACTATTTGATTTCTTCTTTAATCTAAAACGTTGTCACCAGTCCAATATAAATTCCACGATTAAGAGCATCCAAAATGCACCACTGCAAACATGTGCTATAAAGAACAAGGTAAGAAATACCACTTGGTTGCTTAACCCATTAAGCCTCAAATTTGCTGCATTCAAACGAGCTTCCTAAGTAACTACCTTCCACGTAATTCTCAGTCCAATTTCTCTTTTTCCAGAAGTGAAATACCATAGAGCAGTGATACAACTCTTCCATGTAACAACTAATTCTTGTGTACAAGTAAAAGAAACAGTGGAAACCATCAGTGCCTCAACTGAGCTTTCCTACCCACAGTGATCAAGAGCTGAGCACCATGACAAATGCGTGGTTAGGATTGTATGTTATAGCTTTGGAGTTGGCTTTTTTTTTAATACTCACTAGGATTATTACTTTCACCTGTCAGGAAAGCGTCTCAAATGTTGTAATCAATATACTCAAGTATTTAATCAATTGAAAAGAATCCCCTATATTTGGTTCAACTATGTTAATGCTCCTGAGCTAAGTATGGTAAACACATCCACGTCTGAGGAATGCACTGAAAAATGTTAATAATAGAAACTGATTCTGCACAAGGTGTACAAAATCCTGCCTTCTCTAGTGGCTGCACTTTAATTTGCACCTATATGTCAGCATACTGTATCTTATGTTTCTATAGTTTTCGTGAGGGCAAAGCCCCCAGCTGTATGTAATTTTACTTCATAATAATTAGGAAAAGTGTAACATTTATCAACTGAAAGAAGTAAGAGTACAACCACTGAAAGTAAAAATCTTTTTTCAACCACAATCTACATCAACAATGTAAACACAGTTTTAAAGATACTTGCTGCCATCTAACCATGTCTCATTTAACAATCTGACTTTAGAATTTAATAATCTGACTTTAGAATTTCAACAGAGAATCCTTCTATTTGCTGTCCAATCAATCAAGGAGAGTCATTGCAAGCCTTTACAATTAACAAGTCCACCAACCTTGCTGCTTCTCTTTTCTGTACTTCACCATCTCTTTGTTTGTATACCCAGTACTTCGTAAAATGTCCTCCAAAAACATCTCTTTAACTTCAAAAGGTCTTCCTTGGACTAAAAGTAGAAATAATTAATGAAAGATTAGATATTCCCTAGCTTCACTCACAACGTTAGCTCTTAAAAATAATTTCTATAGAAAAGAAAAGTGAATTAAACATGATTAGGGCCTGATTAAATGAATTCTTGCATTCCTTGAAACGTTTTGTAGGACTATCTTCACTTACGTTTATTTTCTTTAAGTGACTGGGCCACAAAAAAAAGAAATAAACCCAAAAGAAAATGCCAGCTGTGGCATAATGTTTTGCATTAACCTCTTCAATTTTTAAGTGCTAATAACAAGAGATATAAGACTGACAATTATTTACCACAATTTTATCAAATGAGAAAAACAGTCACTTTTGTTTAGGTGTACAAAAAATAAGTCACTGTGTCAGCCACCTGAATTACATAGTAAGAGGAATTAAGATAGTTTTAGCACAACATCCCAGAAGCAGACTGCCATGTTTGTATTCAACTACATTCTTTCATGAGAAGTGTAAGAGGAGATGGACTTCTCTCCATGTCCTCAAGTAGTGCAGCCAATTTTGGCTTTCCTTATCGACTATTTCCCATGGTCTTTCTCTCCTAAGAATTTACCCTGATTTCTCTTCTAACATCACTGTTTTCTAGACTTTATTTATGAACATTAAATTATGTTTTCACACAGCAATAATTAATTTTATATTTCTGGTTCCTTAGCAGACATTTACCACAGCTAAGCTCGTATCACCTAGGACTCTTCCTCAGAAAGCACAAGCTACAATTCACATACTTTTAGAAGCTGTCATGGAGGAAGTCTTCTAACCCTGATCACAAACTCTGTGTACTACAGAAACCCACAACCTAGATATGTTGGCACCTGTGGTCAGGATTGTGTCAGCTATACAGCTGAAGTATCAAACCGTTTTTATGACAATAAGAGACAAAGTATCTAAACCCTCTTCTTTTAATTCTTAAGTTAAAGAACTGGAAAAAGCACATTTTCAATTGTGATTGTCCGGCGATTATCCTGTTACCCAGAATGTTATCCAGCTAACAGTATTAACCACCGTGGTATACTGGAGAAACAGACTGTAAATAATAAATCTATTGATCTAAAAGGATGAGAAGCTACCAAGAAAGTAAACTAGAAAGCCACACGAAAATTACAATGTGGTTTTTCTTCTCCAAAAAAATTTGCCAAACGTTAAAATTATGTGTAACTTCCAGATTCCTGCCTCCAACAAGAAGCAAGCCTCATTTTCCTAGGCAAAAATTCAAAACTGAAAACCAGAAATGAACACTTGTATGTGTAAATAAGCAAAAATAATTCTTTCTCACGAACATCCCCTAAAATTAAGCAGTGATTTTCGAGAAAATTCTAAACAAAGCAAAGAATCAAGCGATTAAAACATAAACCCCAATTTGCCTAGGACTGTATTTCTGAAACGAACATATACAGTTATCTGTATCTGAGTTTTTCCAGTAAGTAGAAGCAATCTCTGAAGCCAGAACTAGAACCTACTGGAATACACTAACAGGTATCACATGCTTGTAAATGCTAGGGTCTGTATCACTATGCAGACCAGCACCTCAAGAACCTTTTCCTCCTTCTTGAATTGAACATGGCAGCACATCGCTGCATGTACAGAACACCCATTGATAAAAACACTTCCCTCTGAGGTAGATGCAAATACTTAAGAAACAACAAACATGAGTAAATAAAGAACAACTACTGCTGTAACTGTCAGTGCCTTTATCATGTGCCTTCACTCAGAATGGTTTGGTACAGTTCTGTAACATCTACGAGTCTCAGGGCAGGTATACTGAGATTCAAGATTTTTCTTAGGTACTTACTGTGTATTACAGGGCAACATCCAAAATACCTAATAAAGAGATCAGCATCTAAAGCAGCACTAGAAATAATTAGTTTTAAATTAGCTTGGCTTTGCAACACATCTCTCAGTTTTATTAGTAAGAAGTCACTGAACCTATCCCTCTCATGTACTTCATCCTGTAATAAAGGAAAGAAAAGCAAAATGAAAAAGAACAAATAATTATCGCAGATCCAAGATTCTAACTTTTTACAAATATGAAAATTTTTTTAATCTAAAATATGTCTTTTGGTGGTACATCACAAAGACACAAAAATGTTTAAGTTCAACTTAAGAAGGACTTTGCAAAAAACTATCTGAATCTAAAAATACTTCAAAAAGTTTTTAAAAATATCAGCGCAAACATCGCTGTAATGCACATCCTACATGGACCTTCATTTCAGAGATGAAAAAGAATATCTGAAACTTCTTTAATTCTTGTACTTGAATCTCATTTTCAGGATAATGCCACAAACTGCAAAACCTACAAATCTTATTTCTATAAAATCTCCCTTCACAACTGATAAGCATTTAAAGAACTATATGATACCACATAATAAGGAAAAAAGATGCATTTCTTAGATCCATTAAATCATGCACAAAGTTTATTATTAAGGTATATGACTGATTAAGCATCTTTATCTATCTTCTGTTTAGTTTTATATTCTGCATGTATGAATCGAGAACTCAAATACAAGATTTGCAAGCTGAAGTCATGACTGCGTAAATCATTCTTGCACTTTTTTCCTCCTTGGTAAATAGACAGGCACCTAAAATTCCCATGTTTTTTTTCTGTTTTCAGCAGTGAAGAACTTGCAGTAAACATTCTGGTTCTACTGACTTATCAAACTCCACAACAGGAAATTTACATAATCATACATGAACACAAAGAATTTGCTAGAGATTTGACTACATTTTATCTTGAAAACATTGGGCAAACAAAGGGACTGCAAACCTGGTACTGTAAAATCAAATACATGGCAACAGAAATTCTAACACACTAGCAATGAACCACATCTACATAAGCCTCCCTAAGGCTTTTCTGCTGACAGAGGAAATTCAGAAAAATTTAGACCTCTGCTCTCCACAATCACATCACAGTTCCAAAATTAATTATTGACACGAACCTAAAATAAGATGCATTTACAAGAAAAAAACAAACAACAAACCCCAGAAAAATATGCATACTACAACAAAAAAAATCAGTAACTCTTTAATTTGGATTCTAACTTAGCAAAAACACCTTAAATGTTCATCAAATTAATACAGGAAACTAGGAACTAATCTTCCAACTAACAAGCAATACATACTTCCCCATCTCACATGAAATACAAGATCCTTACCACAATAACATGTGTCACACCTGACAGGGTGCTGTCTCCTGCCATCAGCGTGCGCAGCAGTATGCCATTAGTGCAAAAGGTTACCAGTGTCTTTGGAGAAACCCTGTCAAACAGTTCACAAAGATGCTTCAGCTTTTTTCCACCATTTAAATGCTGCTTTCCACTATTTACCGAAAATCAAAGATTAAACAGCTCCTCACCAGGAGTGGAATCACAGTTCTGTCACTGAGGAGTTCATGCACACTATTTGTTTATAAACTATGCCTACTCCCAAAGAATTCCTAAGGAGTCTTAGTGGTAATGCTCCAAAACTTTAGGTAAGGGATTATTTAACAGGGAGAGAGCAATTTTTTTTCTAAATTAATAAGCAAGTGAAACAGAACCTTGACAACCTTGCCATGTTCTTAATTTACTGAAAAAGTCAGTGTGGACTGCATTGGAAAAACAGGATCAGTTCTTCAGAATACCCTTGCTTATATCTTTGTATTTTTCTACATGTGGTGGGTTGGCCTCGGCTGGATGCCAGGCACCCACCCAGGCTGCTCTATCCCTCTCCTCTTCAGCTGGACAAGGGAGAAGGAATACAACAAAAGGCTCATGGGTCAAGGTAAGGACAGGGAGAGATCATGCTACCATCATATGAGAGAGACCAGTTACCATCATGGGCAAAACAGACTTGACTTGAGCAACTTAAGTTAGTTTATTACCAACTAAATCCAAAGAAATAGAATCAAATAGAATCACAGCCTCCTCTGGGCAACCACCTGCTCTGGCACAGGGTCCTCCACAGGCTGCAGCTGGATATGGACTGTGGATATGGACTGTGGACCTCCACGGGCTGCAAGGGAAAAAGTCTCACCACAGTCTTCACCACAGGCTGCAGGGGACTCTCTGCTCTGGCACCTGGAGCACCTCCTGCCCATCCTTTGGCACCAACCTTGGTGTTTGCAGAGCTATTCTTCTCAAATACTCACAACCCTCTTTTTGTACTGATGCACAGATTTTCTTTCTCCTTCTCAAATATGTTGTCCCGGAGGCATGATCACTGTTGTCAATAGGCTCAGCTTTGGCCCGTGGTAAGTCTCTCTTACAGCCAGCTGGCAGAGACTTTATCAGACATGTGGGAATCTTCTTCTCACGAAAAACACCCCCCTCACTACTACAACCTTGCCACATAAATCCAATACACTATACTTGACTGAATCATGAAGAAATCAGCTGAACCTTTTCAAATGCTGTGATTTTTCAAGGATCTAAAATTCTTTAAAAGTATCTGCTACCTGTGGCAGTGTTAGCCATGCAAGTAAAAACAGCAATTGCCTCTACTTCCTCCAGCATAGCCACTTTAAGTACTGAAAACTTCCAGAAAAAACTGTAGAGTACTATACAAAGGAAGACATATACACATGTGTGCATTTCTTTTCAAGTTTAGAACTCTTTCTTCACTTCAAAAATACTCTTACATATTGAAATCAAGGAACACATACCAGACGGAAGTGCTTTACTTTTTTAATCTCTTCTCTTTTTCATCAGCCTTCTAGAAATCATTACTACTGTCTAATAGACAATAAAAGTTCAAAAAATAGATTACTGTGTTTCTGCAAACACTTCTATCAAACACTTTTTGCCAAGATGGAAACATTACCATCTCTCCCTTCTTCTCTTTCTCAAGTGAACTTATCAATTCTTCTGTACTGCTTCCAGTAATTCTTCCATCTGACCTATACTTTGTTTTTCTTCATTAATTCTTCCACACACCAATCATCCCTGTTATAT
Organism: Grantiella picta; assembly: GCA_013397955.1. Classification (NCBI taxonomy): domain Eukaryota; kingdom Metazoa; phylum Chordata; class Aves; order Passeriformes; family Meliphagidae; genus Grantiella; species Grantiella picta. The sequence goes on from VZRM01015739.1 coordinate 1,095,117, forward strand.
GCAATTCATTTTTACTTGCTCTTTTTCTCCCTTAATAGCTTTTTAACCTTTGGTATGCATATTCAAATTCTTTTAGTTGGCTTTGCTGTTCAAGTGCATTCATTTTCATTAGACATGTATTATCTTCATCCTTGTAAGTAATATAACTAGCCACACCTTTTGCCATCTTCTTCTCATTTGTATCCCATCTGCTGCCCTTTCCTGAAAATCCCACTATTTACACAATTCAAACAGTTTAGAAACCACACACAATCTTCAGACTTTCATCCATCCCTGCTCTGCTTTAGGAAAAAGTTTCTCAGGTCATCTAGAAATTTATGTTTTTGCTTTAAACACAAAAACTGAAACAGTAAATTTAACCCAAAGTAGACCGGTAATGCTCAACATCATCACTCACTCTCCTACTTTGTTGTTTTCCCTTTCATGTGCCCTATCAACTCCCACTATTTTTGCTTTTGCTACAGCATTCTAGTCTTCCAACCTATTTTCAAAGCTTGCAGAACTTTTGGATTTGCATATGTTAAAAGTTGAGAGGACAAGAAGGATATCCACACATACAGTCCTTAAAAGAAATCAAGAGAAAGCACTTGCAGTTCAGTTCTATAGAACAACTCACCACATGAAACTGCAAAATACAGGAGAAAAGCTGTCTTTTTCAACTCTTAAATATTCATTACCCAAAATAAGATATCCTACTTATACTTTACACATGGATATTTTACTGGGCTGCATCCCAAATATACTGTAGTTAAAATATTCACATGATTAAAAACACCAACACCAGATCAACTGACTTTAAGAAATGTCACCAGTACCTGCTTTCTAATCGTATCTGATAACCAACTGTCTGGCCCATCTTTTCTCTTCTTTCTGCCACCACTCTTTCAGCCACAGCAAGTGCTGCCAAGCGTCTTGGCTGAGTGCAAATTACACGGCAGGGAGTTCCATTTTTGTGACAGTCATCAAGAATAAACTGGGGGATCTGTAAAGAAGTGGTTTAAATTTATTCTTTAGTTTGATAAACTCATAACTTTTTTACCACAGTGAAACAATTTAACTGCACCTCAATATCACATAGGTTGCAAAAAGACTCACAATAGGATTATCACTGTAAATGCACCTGAAGTGGCCAAAAGGCCACAAAAATAAATTTCTGCTACTAAGTTTAATTTGTTTCAAACAAAATACAACAACAACAAAAACCCCCACCCAACCAACGAACCACCAACCAACCAAAAGTTCATTTTTCTCTCCTGCTTCAGGGAAAGCTATAAAAAACACCCTTCAGGTAATCTCTCATTTTAACACAATACTACTCTACATACTAGAAACAGAACTAGCTAGAGAAAAAAAAAAGGGTATACAAAACTATATCTACTTTCCCTTCAACATTCATGATTATTTTACGAAAAATTGATACTTTTCAGAAAATTGTGCACAATCATTTATGCTTTTAGTATGTATCTGCTAGCTTAGTATAGCAAAAGCAAAAAAGTTAACTGGAACACAAGACTTTGAACCATGAAGGAAAACAAAAGCCTTAAAACTAGAATAAAAAAATCCCTTATCACAGAAATATTACAAATTTGGCATCAGTTTTGTATAAATAGTGTTATGTCTTTTATTTCATTAAAGAAACATACTTGAGTAGTTTTTCCTGATCCAGTGTCTCCTACAATCAAAACAACTTTATTGTCCTTTATTATTTTGACAATTTCTTCCTGTTTTTCAAAAACTGGTAGTGATTCCCTGAAGGAATCAAACTCTGATTCGCCTCTTTTCACTGGAACCTGTGGGATACCGTCACTAAGTCGTCCAGTTGTCTTGTTCACTCCTTTGTTTTCTGTGAAGAGAAGTCAATAAATTATTTATACATATACAAAGGAAGATCACTAAAACACTGCTTAAAATTGCACTTTAAAATGAACACTCCTGATTTTATTAGCATCCCTGTTAATGAAGTGAGAAACCCATGATATATTTAAAAGTCGTTTTCATGGTAACACATTCAGTCACAGAGCTTGAAATAAATACTTTTCAAAGGACTTTTTATTTTCATAGAAATTATGAACACAACTGAACTATCCTGAACTAAGTGCATTGCTCAAGTTAAAAAAAGGCATGAAGAGCTTAAAGAGAAACAGAAACTAAACCAGAGAAATAAAGCATGGTGCACATTTTCTCGGCCTTTGTACCTGTTTACACATTCCTGTCTCAAGAGTTTGCTTAGAAAAATCCACCAATCAGTTAAACATTTAAGTTATTCCAAATTGACACACTTCTTTTCCAACAAAAAGACAACTTTACTGTGATTCACATGCCTTCTTTAACATCCTTATCGGTCTTTTAAGGCCTCCTTTCAGTTAGTCTTACATAACCCAATACTCTACTCTGCAAGATTTGTCTTAACACGTACTAATTGAACCACGACGTACTGAGATCCCTGGAGGCACGCAGCAGTGTGATGTATTAGAAAGCAATGCATAAGCAGCTAAAAATCCTGCAGTCTTCAGAGCATGCCACTTCAACACCAGAACTGTAAATGCTACTTAATAATTATTTTCCAAGAGAATGAGAAACTCATGGTAAACTCAATTTTAATGCAATTATACAGCCATAATGCAATTATTTAACGCAATTAACAGATTACCAAGACAGATATAGAGAATTACAGATTAAAAGATCCAAAGTCCATTCTAGAGAACAAAGATAAATTTTACACTATTCATTAATTTATACCTTACAGCCCTAAGAAATTGTTTTCTGGTACTTTTAGTATAGCTTTCCTCTGTTCACTGAACATTCTTATTAAACAAATGAAACAACTGAGAAAACCAGCAAAGGAAGCACTTAAAGCACGAACATAATCAATCAGAAATATCCACTGAAAGAAGGCATACTCATACGTTTTCTGTTCACTACAGCCAGCTTTGTACACAGAAACAAAACATAACTTCTACAATCATGACTGTTAAAGCAACACCCGTATTAAAAACATTGTTTAAAAAACTCTTTTATCAGAAGGTCACATACTCCAGAAATCAGGAAGTTTAAATAACAACCTCTTAGAGACCAAATCTGTTTTAGAAGATGACAAAACAAAACGCAAACTTCTTATTTTATCAAGAATATGGATTTCTAAAAGCACAACAGCCAGTCTTATTTTCTCGTAAGTGTGTTTTTATACAGAGCGATGATAACATTTGCCACTTCAATCTTGCCCCATGGAACTTGCAGAAATCTGCATTTCCCAATCGTATTAAAAAAAAAATTTGGTTGAAATTGGCTCAAAGAATCAAAATTAACTTGAAAGAAGGGAGACATTGCAACGTAGGTGACACGACTGCCTGAGCACCTCATGACACCAGTTTTAAAAGACACCATATTAACAATTAAAAATCAAGAAAATTAACAGGTTTATTTGAAAGAAGAGTGTCAGGACAGAAGAGGAGACAGAACATAAAGGGGTTTGTTTTGTGATTGGGTTGTTTTTTCAAGTGGTGTTGATTGACAAGTCCATATGACAAGACACACTGGACATACCTGATTCAACAGCAGAGGCATTTCCTCGTTCTGTCTTTGGCTGAAGTTCTCTACGTTCTTTATTTGTGACAGGAAAATCCCGAATTAAAGTACGAATAGCGTGTTTTGTACCAGGAGCTAAGGCACAAGTCATTACTGCACGTGTGAGTTCTGATCCACTCTTTTTTCTTACAGTTAGGTATCGATTAGCTCCTTTTCTGGGAGAAAGGAAAAAAAGGCATTTTAGAAACAGCAAACTAGTTACCTCCATGTAATGATCTTTGACAATAATTCTTTCAAGATGACTTTCAGTGTATTTTCAAATATAATGTCATAACTAGAATCTTCCAAACAATGTCCTAAGTAGGATAATGCGACATTCACAATAGTCATCATCAAAAGCACCCTCTATTCTTGTCAGGTAGTGCAGAACAGACACTGCAGACATCAGATGATTACACCCAGGTTATCACTGCATTTGTCTCCCAGAATACACCCAGCTCTACCCATCATTTTATCAATAGATCCTGAGTTATGACACCAACCTGACTTCTAGAATAACTTGAAAGATTTAGAAGTTAAAAATTAACAAATAGGCATTAACAGACAAAAAAGCTCCCTGCTAGTGATATTCCAAGCATTAACAAAATCCAGAAGAACATATGAGATCCCAGGATGTCCATTATCAAAGATTTTTTATGTAGTAATGGAGCCAAAACACCTAACCCTAAGAGTGCACTACTTCTCAGACTGAACTCTGACACCAAAATGCAAAGAATTTTTGTACATACATTTGCATAAAAAAAATTTGTGCCTGGGCTACAACCGACATATCAAATCCCTTTCAAAACAACTTTTTAGGGTAAGAACAGAAGTTCATACTAAGAGCCCAGTGGCTTGTCCCTGGCGGGGGTGGAAGACAGCTGCAGGTACACAGGCGATTGCAGGGGCAGCCTCTGCGAGAAGAGGCACAGCCACCTCCGGCAGTCCCTGGCTCTGTCCTCTTTACACTCTCATTTCAAGTGCTCACGTACACTGTTAAGGTCCCCCTAACCTTTATCTTTCCCAGGCTGAACAGTCCCAGCACTCTGGCCCTTTCTGCAGCAGATGCTCCACCCCGTTCATCAGGCTGTTGGTCCTCCACTGAAATTTCTCCAGTCTAGGTCTCACCCCCACCAGGAGGGGTGACCCCAGCACTGGACAGCCACGACACTCCAAGTGTAGCCTAATCAGTGCTGAGTAGAGGCGAAGGATAACCTCCCTCTGCCTGCTGGCAACACTCAAACCCCCTTCTGTGCTTCCCAACAGAAGCACTCTTTCGAACGTGCCACTGAAAGTTACCCTCTAGCAATCAATGTAGGAAATTCGGCATAAAACCTTTGAACACACATTAGTGCAGGAAAAAAGAAAACAGGACAGATCTTCAGGAGAAGTCTTTTTTATGGACATGAAATCCTCAAAACTGCATCACAAACTAGCACATCATGAGTTTTTTAGTGCAGACATTAAGCAAAGCACAGAGATTCTTATTTTTATATCTACTTTTTGAAGTTTCTTCTCTAGTCCCATTCCCTGCAACAGCACAGGATAAGCTAAAAATACAGATCGTTTTAACACTGATAACAAAATCCCATGAATTTGCACCAAAGAGAAAGTAATACATAAAAATGAGAGTCAAACTTACCCTTTACTTTTAGATATCAGTCCAAGAGACTGACATAGCCGGTGAACAAACTTCCTTTCAGTTCTAGTGAAAGAAGATGGAAATTCCATTTCTGGAAAGATAGGTAAAAAAAATTAAAACCCGAGCATAAAGACTCAACGGGCAGTATCCCTGACGTATGACCTCGATGATAAGAGTTTATCAGTCCCCAAACCAAACAGGCAATACAAAACACTACACAACAGAGACAGTTTCTTGCTCAGGTGGTACTCTTTGAATATTGTCCTCCTGGAAGAAAATGAAACAGTATTCCCCAAGTTAATATGTATATAACATCATTTTGAATTGTAAAAAGATTTCCTGCTCCTGTGACCATGTCAGTAAACCAGGCCACTGAGAATGCCCTTTGTTTATGAATGCATGTAACCTGTGCTTCCCGCGACCACCGGGACAGGTGGCAGCGCTGTCCCCTCGCCACCGCCCGGGACACCGTCCCCCCGCTCCCGGGAGCCGCCGCCGCGCCGGGGCAGCGCGGGCGCCCGAGATGCTCCGGCCGGGCAGAGCCCGCGGCTGCCCGCCCCCGGCTCCCCGGGCTGCCCTGCGCACCCGTGTCCTCGCCGTAGCGGAACCGCTCCAGAGCGAGCTTCACCGCGATCTCCACTTCCTCGNGGACGTTCCTGCGCCGCGACATGGCTCCGCGACAGAGCGGGGGGCTCCGGAACGGGCGGGACACGACAGGAGCGCCCCGCGCAGCAGCAGGGCCGGGCCGGCGCGGCGCCGTGACGTCCTGCCCAGCGGCGCCGAGGGCGGGCGGAGCCCAGTGCCGCCGGCGGAGCTGCGGAGGCGGAGCCGCGCTGCAGACGGAAGGAAGCGCTCGCCGTGGGCTTGTCCACGGAGCAGTGTTACCTTGTGTATTGTCGGTGTGGCGTTGCGCAGTGGTGTCGTAGTGGGTCGTGACTAAAGAAGCAGCACTGATACCTGTCAGGTGACGAGCCATGCGTTTTAATTGAATGCCGTTAAATGTAGGTGGTAATATCATTGCAGTCCTCATGGGGTCCCTCATAAGGCATGCAGGGGCGTTGAAGTTTAGGGTCAGCTGTTGAACGTGGGTAACGCAGTGCTAAGCACCAGGCAAAAGCTGTTCCGAACAGATGTTTCATGATATATGCTGCTCTTCACCGTCTGGAGTGGGGAGATGGATTCAGATGCCCAAATCCAGAGTGGCAGAGGCAGGTGTCACAAGGCACCCAGTGTGCTGATGGAACGCATCTCAGAGAAGCCATTGGGAGCCCCGGGGAGAATTTCGACAGTGCCCAGTGAGCTTTCACCAGCCTGTGGCCATCCAGGGGAAGGGAAGGTGTGTGTCAGGCTGTACCCATATCCACAGCCGGTCTCCAAAGTGAACTGCCCATCTGCCAGCATTGCTCTGTGAACATTGATGGATGATCTGAGGGATTAACTAAACTTGGCATAGCAAGAAAAGATTAGTAGGAGAGTTGTTTAAATTTTAAAACTTTAAATTAAAGATTAAGTAGGAAACTATTTAAGAACCTGTGCAAAGTCATGTGCTAGAGACACTGTTTTAGTCTGTGGTGATTCTTTCAAGACACTTCAAGGGTATATTTTTCAACTAACAAATAGGCAATTGGTGCACAGAGGGACCACGTCTCTGGAAATCACACACACTGAAGGAGTTGTTCACTCTGGATTGCTGCTATGTGCACAGAGTCACTTCAAAAAGGGGGACCCACGGAGATCTGACGTAGTGGTACACTCATCTTCAAATTGTGTGCTATTTGTGACTATTTGAATTGATTGGTAAAGTGTAAGTTTGAGATACCATGCCAAGAGGAGGTTCTGCAGAAGTTATGCTGAAATGCTGCTTTATTTTTTGTATGTATATGACTAGTACTTGCTTGTAATGGTGGTAATTCTTTGTATATCTCAAAAAAATAGTTACAAACTCACGTTTTTCTACATGTACATTTATTTTAGGTAAGAGGATAGTAAACATCCTAATAATACTTGAAGACTTTCTCCAGAATATGGAGGAACGTTGCAGTTATTTGGTAAGATTTGCTATTCATAAACAAAGGGCATTCTCAGTGGCCTGGTTTACTGACATGGTCACAGGAGCAGGAAATCTTTTTACAATTCAAAATGATGTTATATACATATTAACTTGGGGAATACTGTTTCATTTTCTTCCAGGAGGACAATATTCAAAGAGTACCACCTGAGCAAGAAACTGTCTCTGTCATGTAGTGTTTTGTATTGCCTCTTTGGTGAAAAACAGAAGGAAAAGCTGCTGTTTAAAGAAAGATTGTGAATGAGAAAATGTTTTTACCTTTAGGAGGTAGGTTAGGCCCTTTGCACGTGCAGAGACTTTGGCACTTAATGCACTGTAATTAAGATACGAAATTACTGGAATCAGGTCTTGTACAAACAGTTCATGTATGTGGTTTGTTATTAGCAAATTGGGATGAGAAAAAACTGTTGTATGCTAGACTGTGTTGCCTTGGCAGAAAGGGAAGAGAGTGCATCACCATCCACATTTCAGCTGTGTCAAAAGGGAAGTTAAATATTTAGGCTGTACTTTGGGAAAGGGACAATAAATTCTAAAGAAGAGAAGCCATAATTAAGCTCCCATGTCTGATTACAAGAGTGGGCATGAGGTTTTCTCAGAGCTGTGGGATTTGAGAGCCAGATTCCTAGGTTAGGGGAATTGACTGTCTTTGACTGAGACAACTGACAACTAAGAGAATAGCTAGTGGAGAGGTAATGCAGAAATTAGAACCTCATAAGAGATCGATTGCAACTACATACAGGAGCACTAGCAGCAGAAGCACTAGCCTGTATTAACTCAGTGGTAGCAGTGGGAGGAACCCGAAGTTCTAATGCCACAACAGACACATTGATATGCTTTAAAGGATCTTAACACCTTTAATCCGAAAACCTAATAGCACTACCTGATGATGGAGAAAAACATCACCAGTGTGAGCAAATGATTCAGATTTCAAGTAAAGCACAGACTGATTTAACTGATGTTTCCTCGCATAACCCAGATCTAGTTCTATTCACAGATGGCTTGTCACACTCCCTGCAAGGACAGCAACAGACTGGCTGGGCTGTGGTGAGCTGGGGGTGGGTAGCAGAAGCAAAACCACTGCCAGTAAGGATGAGTGCACAAGTAGCAGAACTAGTAGCTTTGATGCATGCAGCACATATGGAAAGAGGGAAATGAGTACAGAGTACAATCTGTACATCTGTGCAGACTCTTGGTATGCTTTTGGGGTATGTCACACAACAGAGGTATTACAGGAAGAACATGAATTTTCACATCACCTGGAATAATATACTGTTGGCTCTGATGGCTGACCAGAGGAAATGCCAAATTTGACAGATCCTAAGTATAGAAGGACTGAGAAGGACTTCTGCAGAAGTAGAGATATAATGGGAAAAATGAAAGAACTCAAAATGATGATGGGATATGTACAACTGGGGGAATGCAAGTTCTGACGAAGAATTGTCACTGTCGCTAGATGGTTTCATGATAAATCCCGTGGAGGGACACAGACAATAGTTATCCATATACAAAAAATACTGCCAGCTTCAGGAATTTATGCCACCTCAAAAAGAATCACAAATGGCTGCCCACCTTGACAAGAGTTTTCAAGTATCAAACTGAGCTCAGACTTAAGAGAGTGACCATGGACCAATTTCCCTTTTCAGGGACTGCAGAGAGACACTGCAGACATGCCACGTGCAGCTGGGTGCTAGTAGACCAGCTGTCAGGCTGGGCAGAAGCCTTTCCAACAAGAAAGACTTACTCAAGAGGAATAATAAAAGCTTTTATAAAGAAATTGGTGCTCATTTTATAGCAAATATGATACCAAAATTTTCAGATAGAAACTTTCTACAGCAGTTTTGAGTATTAATTAGAAAGCAGGCATTCTTTATTGCAGCACGCCAGTCACTTGGAGGATCCTTCCTCCAATTAAGTGCCCTGAGTGTCAGGTAAATAGCGTTTTTATCATACACACTGATTTACATATTCATTCATTATCTCCACTTACTTGACGTATATGTTTTACTTTATTTTACATAGTCACATCCCTTATCAGAAGTCCTTATATGGTTCTTTGGGGATCTTCTTCTGTGGTCTTCAACTTCAGGTATCCTTTTTAGGTGGCTACTCCTCAACCCCTACTTTTGAGTAAGTGCAATATTGTTTATAACTCCTGCTTTGTCAGTCATGCAGAGCTTAGCTGGCATCGTGCTTGTGTTTTGCATGACTTCTGTTTGCCTAAATTACATCCTATTTTTATTTCTCCAAAGTTAATGCTGTTCTGTTCTACTCTCCTTATCAAATACAGCTTGCTGGTAACACCAAGGTCACGTGTTCAATCCCTGTATGAGCCTTTTATTTAAAGAGTTGGTCTTAATGATCATTGTTGGTCCCGTCCAATTCAGAATAATCTCTGTGTGAATTTATGTCCCAGTTAAGACCTGTTAGATGGAGATGAATGCTTGACCCAGTACATTAAGGAGAGAAGGACCAACCTCCTGATTAGTATTTGACTTTGAGAATTCTTTGTGGTTTCATATTGATAAATATTTCTGTCCTATGACATTCTTGTTAGCTGTAATTCTGTTAAGTTTGTTACTTGTTATAATATTGTATGTAAGAGCAATGTTTAAATACTTTGAAACTTCTCAGTTGAAGCACAAGTAGGACTATTGAGATATACAGTCAGTTGAGATATACAGTCAGTGCAGATAGCCTAGTGTGCAGCTGCAATGCCAGCTGTAGATTGGGCTCTAAGTGGCAGGAGCCCAAGGAAAGAGATTGTGAACTAGTGTGAACTTAAAGTAAGTTTCTTTAAGAGGGGTGATCTGAGAGAAGAGCTGTCCTGTGGGTGGGGAGAGGGCAGAAGCCTCCTAGTATTTCCTGCCCATTCAGATGGCCCTGAGAGCTCCTGGGATCAACTATGCAGGGACCTCCAGCAGCGTGACCAGGCATTGTACCAGAGAGAAGGCCAGCTGTTTTCCAAGAGAGAGGCTCGCCTCCTCCATGCATCACAGAACTGGTTTTGCAGCAGCCTGATTCGGGAGTAAGGATTTCTCTCTGCAGTTCTTAGAACGTGCAGGGTTTGAGTTGCAAAGTTTGAGATGGGAGGACAAATGAAGTTATTTGTTGTGCCTCGAAGGGCTGGAACAGAGAGGAACAGAGACAAGGTCAGAACCCAGACCTTTGGGGACCGCAGAAATCCCTCTTGTCAGGGCAGCCCCACCCCACCCAACCCCAGCTCTTCCCATGGCCAAAAGGGAGCTGAAACTAGGGGGATAAGCCCTAAGGTGCTTGACATAAATACTTTGTCTGTTCTGCCCACACCACCACCCATCACCACACACACACACACACACACACACACACACACACACACACACACACACACACACACACACACAGACAGACCTCCCCAGCACCAGTACTGCCAGTCTGGCCACATGTCCTCTTCCCCTTGGCAGGGCTGANACACACACACACACACACACACACACACAGACACACACACACAGACAGACCTCCCCAACACCAGTACTGCCAGTCTGGCCACATGTCCTCTTCCCCTTGGCAGGGCTGAGCCACATAGAAGGCACAAGGGCAAGGGTGGGAGAGGGTGGCGGGGAATCCTGAGGCATAGTCAGGGTACCACAGCCACTGAGTCCTGATGCAGGGGCTAAGGCCAAGCTGCAGTAGGGTGGCAAAGGACCCTGAGGGTTTTGGCTCACCAGTTAGCCTGACGGCTGCCTCTCTTATGGACTTCTGTGGGCTCTGCAGGTACATCACGGACTGGCGCAGGTACCCGTCTACTCTGTCTGTCTCCTCTTCCAGCTGGAGAGAGCACAAGGGGACAGAGGGAAGGGTTGGCACTGACTCTTCCCCGTGGATGGCCAGCCCCTGCATCCAGGACTGGCATCACTGCATGGACACCCATGATGGCTAGCCAACAGCTGGCTGATGCCAGGGTTTGGAGGGAGCAGAAAACTGTTTTCTCCCCAGGGAGCCTCAGTGCTGTCCTTGATGCCTAAGCACAGCTGGGTTAGGGCTCTGTTGGCAGCCTGACTCAGTGAGGGACAGAAGCCTGGAGAAGAGCCTGCTGAGCCACACACCACAGTAGTGTTGGGGAGCAGGCTGTTGGTGACGAGTGCAGCAGTAGGCAGGGGCCAGAGCTGCCAGCCCCACACACTGCGTATTGGGGGAAGAGGGCTTGTTCAGACCAGGTCTGGGACTTTGAGGTTGATCGTACCAGGCACTTGCCAAACCTCCACAGCTCTTCTGTCTCCAGCAGCTGCTGAAGATTCCATTTCCTCAGGAATATTGTTGTTTGAAGCAGGGCTTCCCAAGAGGCCTGCAAAGCAGCAGAGAATGGGAGATGGCACAGCATCCCAGGGCATAGGGCTAGCCAAAGGCTAGAAGGAGGCAGGAATGCTGTAGTCTTTGAGGCATTAGGGCAAAGGCAGCTAAACCCACTCACAGGGGACAGTAGTAGCTCAGTGTCCTCACCTCTGCCACAAACTGGTTCTCATCATACATGTGGTAGAAGAGTGGGAGCAGGCTCTGGTGCAGGCAGTCGTTCAGGGACCTTTCTCCTTCTTCTTCGACCAACTCCATCACCACTTGAAAGAGCCGAATGGAGAGCAGCTGCACACGGCTGGCATCCTAGGGTAAAGGAAGAAAGCAAGAACTTCGGCACTGGTTGCTCCAGTCCTACCTGGGCATGGAACTGAAAATCCACAAGGGCACACTTTCCTGGCAGCACCTGCAGTGGGGGGCACAGAGCCTTACATTGTCAAAGAGTGGCTGGAGTGCCTCAGCCAGCTGCAGAGCAAGGGAGCTGGCAATTGGCACATCTCTTTTCAGGAGCATATCACTGAGCACAGAGAGTGTCATCCACACCAGCTCCCTGTCTTCATCCTTCAGCACCTCTGTGAGACTTTCAGTCAAGGCCCATATTGCACTGGCCTGTGTGGAACATAATGCAATGTTGAGAAGCCATGAAAGGCTGCATTGCCAGAACACTCCAGCAGTTCAATCCCATGCTGCTGCCTCAGAGCCCAGGAGCCAAAGGCCTGTTCTGATGGACTCTGGTAGATGAATGGGGGAGTCAGGAGATCTGGGAGCAGCTGCCCATCTTCTGAAGCCCGTCCAAGTGTAAACCTCTGTGTTATTCAGCCCCACACCAGCAGCACAGTTTCAGATGGTTGCCTGCTTCTCACCATAGAGGGTCTCTTGCAGAGATCCATGAGGCATCTGAGCACCAGGACACGCATCACTCTGCACTCTCTTCGTAGGTAGATTTGGACAAGCTGTAGGATGCCTTCATCCCATTTCTCTGTGTTAAGGCAAGGTAGCAGCTGAAACACACACAGCAGTGACAGCGTCATGAGGGTCATCCAGGCAGCATGGCACAAAGGGGACACAGCAGAGCTCAACCTCTGC
>VZRM01015740.1:0-27642 GCA_013397955.1 Grantiella picta
TTTTTTTTTCTGTAACAAGATAAATCAAAATGCCTAACGTTTAATCAAAGTCAAACCATAACAGGAAGCCAGTTGATCTTTTTGGATTTCAACAAACCTTTCTCTCACAGGACCCTTTTGGATTTCAACAAAACTTTTTCTCACAGGACCCTTCTGGACAAAATTTTCAGCACACAGCTAGATAAACACATCATGTTGGGTGAGCAACTTGTTCATGGGTTGGGCACAAAGGGTTACTGTGAATGAGGTGACAACAGACTGGTGACCTGTCACTACTGGGATTCCACAGGGCTCCATCCTGTGCCCTGTACTCTTCAACATCTGCATAAATGACTGTCATGCAGTACTGGAAAGAATACTAAGGAAGCATGCAGATGGTACAAAACTGGGAGGAGCTGTTGACTCCCTTGAAGGCAGGAAGGCCCTGCAGAGAAACCTCAAAAAATTAGAGGGTTGGGCAATCATCAACAGTATGAAGTTCAACAAGGGAAATGACAGATCCTGCATCTGAGATGGGGAAACAGAAATGGACCTGGAGGTCAATGACAAGTTGAATGTGAGCCAGCAGTGCCCTGGGAACCAGGAAGGCCAGCTGTGTCCTGGGGTGTCTCAGGTGCATCATTGCCAGCCAGGCAAGAGAGGGGATTGTCCCGCTCTGCTCTGCACTGGGGCAGCCTCACCTTGAATATTGTGTGCAGTTTTGGGTGCCACAATATAAGAAAGACATTAATCTATTGGAGTGCTTCCAAAGGAGGACAGTGAGGACAGTGAAGGGTCTGGAGGGGAAGGCATGTGAAGAGTGGCTGAGGTAATTTCTTTTCAGCCTGGAGAAGACTAAGAGGAGACCTCTTTGCAATCTACAGCTTCCTCATGAGGGTAAGAGAAGGGACAGTCACTGATCTCCGCTCTCTGGTGACCAGGGACAGGACCCCAGGGAATGGCCTGAAGCTGTGTAAGGGAACGCTTAAGTTAAATATTAGAAAAAGGTTCTTCACCCAGAGGGTGGCTGGGCACTGGAAGAGGCTCCCTAGGGAAATGGTTACAGCACCAAGCCTGACAGAGTTCAAGAGGCGTTTGGACAATGCTCCGGGGTACATGATGTTACTCTTGGAGATGGCACTGTGCAGGGCCAGGATCTTCTGGGTCCCTTCCAACCTAGCACACTCTGTGATTCTGTGACTCTGTGAATAGAAGTTGTCTTAACTGATTTGACCACCTCTGACTTTATTGTCGTCAATTAAACTGACAAAGAGCAAACGCGTCTTGAAAGCTGTAGGTTTCTGTAGCTAGTTTAATTTCCACTAAGTTCACTTTCAGAAAATGAAGGCTCTTCACAAACTATAAGCTACTACTGAAATTTCAGTGATTTTTGGCACAATGAAGGAAACTGAATTTTAAATATAATACTATGCTCAGTTAGGAATAGCCATCTTCTATGAGGCAAAAAGAAAAATTTTGAAAATACCATACACATTTCAAGTCTTAAAATCATATTTGACAATGACATTAGCCATTCTTTTCAAGGCTTTAACATTGAAGAATAGCATTTCATATGAAGGAGCAGTCTGGTTTATGAATTTGTAACATTCTAGTCAGTTTGTAAAACACACTGGAAAAAGAAATTTGGATGCATTTCCCTTAGACCTGAAAAATCCATAAGTCTTTTAGCTCTCCAGGATAAAATATGAATCTATATATTTTAAACTCATGATTTAAGTATTACTGTTATAAATACCCATCCTTATCCAAAGGGAAATGCCATAATTTCTTAAAAAGATGGACAGATAATACAGAAAACTATTTATTTCCTTCCAGCAACTTTATATGATGTTGGAAAACAGTTTGTTAAAATGTAATCTGCAGAGAGAGAGAGAGGCAGGGAAAGAGAGGTGGGGGGGAGGGAGAGAGAGAGAGAGAGGAGGGAGTTCAAATAGTAAAGTCAAATAGAATCACAGAGATTGAAGTGTACATTCCAATTTCTTCACATTTTGTGTTTTTTTGACTGTAAACCTGTCGCAGTGCAAGACAAAATTTGAATAGGAGAAATGTGATTTGGGTACCCTCTTGTTTCAGTTTCCTGTAAAAAATTGTTTATTTTCCTGTAGCTGCAAGAATAATATTTGTGACATGGAAGAAAAAGCGAACAAAGCCCAACTTGGCTCTGAAATAAGGCTTGAGTGAGCTTTAAAAGGCCTAAAGACCTTGGAGAGTCTCTATGCAACGGGTGTACTTAGCACTAAGTGGTAATCTGCACACAAATAACCTTGAAGAGGAACACTCATTTTATTGCAGTGCATACCAAAGGACAGACAACTCAAACAACAAAAGCTGAACAAAGAGACTGTTCTGAGGAATCATAGAAAAATGTATTTCAATCACTGTTTATACGTGGAGAAAGGTGTTCAGTCTGGGCCATAGCAAATACTTCTGGCTAGGCTTTTTTTGTTGTTTTGGATGCTTGTTCACATTATTCAGCAAAAATATCTCAGGCTTATGGGGCAGTATTTCATGCAGAATGAATGTCAAAAAAAAAAGTCCTTATCAAACTCATCTGATGACACTGTGTATAGACAACAACAGAATGAGGGTGCAGAATATGGCAACGCTGGTCTGCTGTTGGCCACCTTTCTGCAATATGCTCAGCCGTTACACATACACAGCATCAATTGTGTGATTAATATTTTGGAGCATTTTGTTGTCTTCTTTTTACTAGTTTATGTTAATACCCTGTGTTACATGGAGTCAAGCATCAGGTCTCACACAAACTGGGGTCGAGTAAACATTTTTAGATTCTGATATGTTGCAAACACTGTTAGTGCATAAAAAGACTTTAACTTGAAAATACAGATGACAGGCAAATTCCTTTAAAAAACCTATAGCTATTTAATGGAATTGAGATCTACATGTATCTCTGTTTTTCTCTCCTCTGCTACATCAAACGTATTCAATTTGCCTTTACTTTCAGGACCTTTCAAAGCCTACTTGCTTATAACATCTTCCTACTCATTTGGCATTGAGAGACTGCCTCCAGCCTCTGGCCAGCACATGTTGCCATTTTTTTAAATATGCAATTGTTCCCTTGTGAAACAATCACCTTCTTTCTTTTCCACTGATTGTAGCTCAGTCTCAGAAGAAATTCTCATAAAATATCCAAAGTCTAATTTCTTATTCTCTCATCATTTAGTCTTTTCTTTAGAAATCTAAATTTCAGTAATACCTACTTAAAGGAAAAAGAAATGGAAAAGGGCTTACAGTGTTCAGGGTGATGCGGTGCTGAGACTGCTGCCTATCACTATATCTAGTGCTGCCTCGTTATTCCCTTGTACTTCCCTGTCTTTCCCTATCCATCAGTTGTCTCTTGTTTTACACTCATTTGCTATGGTCTTTGTAAATGAAATGACCTTGTACTCTGTGTTATAATTATAGCATGCAACAAAAGAGAGGATTAGTATAAGCACTGAGCTTTTGGGCACTGTAGTAATATGCAAAAATAGATAACTTTTAATGGAATCGTTTCTCACTGAAAAAAAAAGACAAATATATTTTCAAAGATGAAAAAATGATTTATTGCTAAAAATTTCCCAAGGGAAAGAAAGAAATGGAAACCACTCTTCTGCTAGTGTCCTTTGGGAAGTACATTTCCACTTTTTCTCACATGCAGTGGGTTGCAATGACAAAGACTGATACTTAGAACAGACTAATGAGAATATCAATTGCAGTTGTAATAAGTGGGCTACAGCTTTTCAAACTTTTAGTGCAGCATCTTCCTTTCATACCCAATAAAAACCACAAGTTTCCTGTAGACTAGAAATAGATTTACCTTCGTGGAAAAAGGTTGATGAGTCCTGTGTTAGGTTTATTCTGGAATCTTCACCAAGTGACATCCTGTCCCCATTTGAAACTGGATGTTATCTTAGGTGTGCCGGTAGTCTGACCTGGTTGTGAATTCCCTTTGTTTTAATTTCTTTTTCAATTATGGCCATGTAATTACATTACAAAATAATACCTACTACTGCCTAACATTGCACAATGGACAGAACAAGAGGTCTAAGAAATACTGCTTCTGTGATAGAGGGAAGTCATATATTTGTTGGTGGAAAAAATAAAATACTAAAGGTGGAGACAAACAAAAGCTTTCTAAAGCACTAAAAAAAAATCCAAACAGCAGATTACAGTGCAGGTGATGAAAAATAAGGAACAATGAGCTTGCTTTTATAACAAAACTCCCATGATTTGATATAAGTGAAGCCTTTTAGTAAGGAGGTAACAAAACACCAAAATATGATAACAAGGAATGTGGTAGATACTTCTAAACTAGAGACCATTAGAACCATCTCCTATATGTGATGATCCTATTTACAGCACAATTTTGAAAAAGTGACCCCTGAGAAAAAAAAAAAATCTCTCTGTCCTTGAAAGTACTCAGCCAAAAAAAAAAAAAAAAGCTAGACTAAAAGACATTCTTTTTGTGGCATTTGGTGTTGTCTTTGCTTGATTTAATAACATCAAGCAAACAACGAGGAATAATTCATGTAAGCCAATCCAATTAATATGCAGCTTCTGAAACATTTCTTATCTCAAGAACAGCCTTAACATGATGTTGTTTCAGTTGCATGTTCTGTTTTAAGCATTGCTGTTTTTACGATTGTAGTGAAATTTGTCTCCCTTGTATGTTGTTATCTTTAATTTTCACTGAATAGGATAAAGAAGAAAGGGTATGTTTAACTAACCCCTACAGATTACCATGTTATAGAAAGCTTAAAGGAATAGAGTCCTTCATATTTCTCCACTACAGACTTGTTCATTTGACTATGTCTACAGGCTATTTGTCCTAATTGCATTTAATGTGGTTGAATACTGGGGATCCTAGTGTATTATAGTGCTACTGCTCTCTTTTTTCCAGAAAATCCTAGATATGGACTCACTTTCATTGAATACTTTAGGCCTTGCACAATATGGTAGACATCTAGAATATATTACTTCTGGAATTCCCAGGGAATTATTAATATGTAATAATATATATCACAATTATTTTAATTACTGCATATATTTTGTGTCTTTGATTGTTTGGCTTTGAGTTTATAATCTTTACAGAACAATGATAAAATATTCTGGTATGTACAAAGTGGTGGATTTAATCCTGTTCTTGCTGCTTCTTACCATTGCTGAATTTCAGAGAGTAGGAAAATAATTTTTACAGATTTGGTGTGTTAAAGCTCTGCACTATCTTTTTCATTGATTTTATCTATTATTTGGTCTTTTGCAATCAGTGCCAAGATTTTTTTAAAGTACGTTTTCCATTCTTCATATATTTTAAGTATTTTATTTGGAGACACTAGAAGAAAGCATAGTAAACTCCTAAGGAATAAATATGGCATATCTAACTCCAACTATGGTGGAAGTCACTGTTGTGACAGTAAATTTTAACTAAGTTTATAAAAAAGCAGCAGTGAAGAGAAAGGACTTAAATTTACAAGAATTCATTTTGCTATTTGAACTTAATTTTTACTAAATGCAATCACAGTTGCTGTTTGCTATACAAACATATTCTGTGATTGGCTGATTGATTGATTGATTGATTGATTTTTGTGACTGGATATAATTGACACTAGTCCTGCTGTAGCTCAAGGCACCTTTTCCAGAAGCCTTTCGCTTATCTGCCTGAATTCTTTTCTTTATGGTTAATCTAGTGTTTAATAAAGTTTGTTATTTTTATTGAATCTAAATATTTTAATGTAGTCTATTTTGACTTTCTGATCTTTCACACGTATTTATTTTTAAAATAAATTTGGACTGCTACATCTAACAAGTATTCTGAATTTAATTATACTGTGGTTATCAGAACTAGCATCTAACTGTAATATTCTCTTCAGTCAATTAATTAGAGGTATATCAACAATTGTCTTTCTCGTCTGCTGCACAAATAGCTACTTTAAAAGCTACTTTTTAACCTTGAGAGGTGTTTTCTTTAATGTACATCTTGATGTGACATTTGACCGAGTTACATTGACTGGTAGTGCATATTAGCACAGTATGGATGCATGTGTGTCCACCAGTCACCCAGAACTTCACTTACATGGAGAACAATTACTTTGATGTTATGAATGTGTTTAAATTTCATTTTGTTCTAATTGGCGCATTATTTTCTTCATTTTGCAAATACACCCTTGTGCCATTAGGGAAGGCCTTTAAACTCTTATACAGAATTAACAGTATATTTATCTGTCAGATATACATGGACAAAATAGCTTAGAGAAATGAATTTTTTAGTTGATTAGTGTTCTTAAGGCTGTGGATTTTAATCAATGTAGGACAGACTCACTAGAAATCATGTAATTCTTATTGCTTTATATATTTTAACATAGCACATCCCCCGTATTTTACTACAATGCCTGTTGCACTGGACAGAACTCCCAGATGTTGTTTTAGTTGACAAAACCCTGAGTTTTCAATAGTCTTCAAAGCATAACAAGCAGTAGCTAAATGTCAGTCCATCTTCAAAACACCTTTTGTAGTATTAGATTGTGCTACTTATTTCTCAAAATCCTATGTCTCCCATTAAAAACGTATGGCAACTCTACGGACAGGTAGCAGATTTGTTTAAAATAAGGGGAAAGAGGGCTAAGGTGAAGGATGAGATTTCCTGCAGTGACTAAAGAAAATAAGAGGTAGAGCTTTTATCTGTTTAGCCTACAAGTCAAAGAGATAGTATAGAGGATGTGGTAACATACTGTATGTTCTACAATCTAATTCTGCTGTATCATTGGTAGCTCTCGTTTCTGTAGTGGAAAATTCCTTATATTAATCCCCAATAGACATGATTAACCAATATTGAGAAACAACCCTTTAATGAATTAAACTCAGTGACTGTTGGTGGTATTTTATTCCATTTGAATTTTGGCATGTAAAACTGGCTTCACAAATACCTATTTCCTGATGGCCATGAGCATACAAGATGACATAACCAGTCCCTTGCATTTTAGAACTCAGATCTATCATTATTTTTAGAACTGATTAATTGATTGCTGACCTGTAAGTTTGCTGAGGATATATGTAGCTGGGACCAGCTCAATATTTCTGTGTGTGGTGCAGCATTGTTGTGTTTGACTTAGGTGATTGCTGCCAGTCCCTGCTGTGATTCTGTGAAAAAAATTCTCATTATTATGAAAACAAAAAATCATTTCATTCACTGTTATCAGTCCTATAATTCCTTTGTTTGGAAGCAAAACCTCAAACACTTCAGTCCTACCCGAGGCAGGACACCCAAGTTGTAAACTCTCTTATCTCCTTTAGAAAAGACCTTGAAAAGATGACCCAACCCACCTAAAAAGTCTCCGGGTACAAAGAAAGTTACCCACACCATTCCCACCAACAAAATAGAGTGTGTGTGTGTGTAAAGATAAACTTCTGTTGGCCAGGACTCTGTCAAACAGCTTTTGCTCTACAAAGGTAACCTTTGGAAGTAAAGGTAAACACTGCATAGGGATTGAGCCAAAGGCAAGCCAAAGGTCCTGTAAATTTTCTCTGTGTTTGTGTTACTGTTTTTTAAGATAATATTAAAATTAAATCTGCAACATTATAAAATAATAAAGTAATTAAGTGTTTCATTTGGAGTCTACTGACATCCCCCAAAGGGACCACAGGTATTGCCAAGAAAATCATACTGACACACACACAGAGGTGCAGTGGATTTCCCCAGAGGCAATTAAACCTTTAGGATTGCTCCCTGGCTGATGTGGCATCTTCTCTTCTGGAAGCACAGATTTTCCACACGTTATTAACCAAAGCATGAAGTTATCTGTTGAATAGTTTCACAGACAAGAGACACAGATGTTCCAGCTTCACTTTCTTGGAAGGAAGAAGAAAAATTAACTAGAAGAATATCTGTGTCTCTTGTCTAAACACTGCTAAATTGACTATATTTTGTTCTTTTCACAGATTTTCTGCCATACAGCTAAATGCTACTTCAGTCCAAATGCTTCCTAGCAAAAGAAAAATTGAAATGCTTACCTTAGAACTTAACTTTATTAGAAATTATGTTCATTCTTTGCATTCATTCAATAGCTTCAACAATTTTATTTTGATGTAAAAATTGATTTGGTAAACAGATGTTGAGTCACTGAAAGATTCAGTTATACCAGTAGTTGTGGTACACTACACTCTCCACACTAAAAAGAAGCAAGCATTTAGTCTTAATTGCAGCTGTCCTTAACTGGGACTATTATTTATTTTTAAGATAGTTTGCACTATAGAAAATAATGACTAAACACATGTATTTTAGCATAAATATTTTGCTGATTAAAAAGATTAACACATGTACACAGTAAAAACACAAATTCTTGCCTTCTGGCATTTGCTTTTTATTGTAGGCAAGTAGCAAATCCAATTACAAGATGTTTGATTCACTGGGCAAATCCTACTGGAACATTTTCGGCTCTGCAGGATACCACTCAGTACTGAAGAACCACTTGTCAGCATAATGATGTAAAGGACCACATTCTGTGATTCACACTTGAATCTGTTTGCCAAATGATTTTCAGGATGGCACTTCACAAAATGCTCCAAAACTCTCTTTAGGATTTTGGTTCCTTTTATAGCTTTAATTCATAATTATTCTTTGCATACATTAAAACTAATTGTGCCGTGATCTCACCTTTTCCATGGTTTTGGAGGAGATTTAACTCCTCCAAACACAAGATAAAAAGAAGCTTTGATATTTAATCTAAGAGGTTGCTCTTTGCTAGAATTTGATTTATGTTAAACTTTGGGGTTTGGTTTTAGAGTTAATTTTCCACATAACATGACGTAAATTAGAAACACCCTGAAATTAAATAAACCAGCGTATGTCAACAGAAAACCAGAATGAAATCTGATATTAATGCTTATATTTCAGAAAACATATCAGGACTCATTTGTAAAGTAAATAAATAGTTAAGAAAGAAGAGCCTTCCAAGCAGTTAAGGAAACCATATCTTTACATTAAAAAAAAAAAAAAGAAGAGGGAGGAAAGAAGTCATTCTTTCCAAAAGTTTTCATTAACTTACTTTGTTCCCTGTTTATTAATAAAACACATGAAGGTAAATAAAGCAAGGAACAATTACTTTTAACAAGCTAGAAAATCTGCTCTGATATATAGTCCACTTATTCAATTTAAAAGTATAATTTATATTCATGGACAAAAAAATCTGTGCACCACCTCAGTGGAAGTCAGTTGGAAAACTGCTGAAAGAATGCACCTGACTCAGAGAGTCTGCATTTGTATCAGATAGGAAAGAGTAGATTTTGCCTTGTTTTTGAATGAGACAACACATTGAAGGGTATGCATACTTTTCAGAATAGTAAGAATAAGAGATAGAAAGTACTCAATTGATAATTTTTCTAAAAATATATTTTCCTTGCTCCTTTATTCTCCTAATCTAGTACTCAGTTGATGAATCTTCCCTTATCTCCTGCAATGGAATGACCTCATTTCCAGTTTTGCCTAGGTCTCAATGATCAGAGGTTTGTCCCTCACTCCTGATTTTAATATTTCACTGTTCTGCTTTGCTACCAATAATGTATCTTTTCTTCACTCATCCTGTGCTTACATTAAAGGTTGATATACTTTTCTAACCTCTCACATATCAAATACATATTAATCCAGCGATGTTCTTATTTGATTTAATTAAACATTTTAAGCACTTTTCAGGCACTGAGGTATTCAGAACAGTATAGGAGCAGAACATTAGGTCAATCAGGCAACATAAAGGGTGTTGTACAATCAATTTCCTATCAAAAATTTCCAAAAATTATTTATTTTCTGTTGTATTTTAAGGTATGGAATAAAATTTTCCAGATAGATTACAGCAAAGCCCATCAGATTTGCAAAGTGTGCTTTTTTCTTTTTAAATGAAATAATATTTTATGAGAGTCTTATATAAAGAAAATTGTGAAAATAGAATGAAGTTTCTAGCTATTGATATTTCATTATCCAAAAATTCTTGACTTAAAAGTTATTTTTAAAGGATATATGGGACTTTAGATCCCTCTGACATTCCTGTATTCTGATATAATATCAAAGAATAGTATCAGGTTAAGCAAAAGTAAAATCTAAGTTACATAATATCTTGGACCTCACTTTCCATCATCGTTACCTTGTAATATCTCAGTGCATAATTTTTGTTAATTACATGCATACCTATCCATAAAATTTCTCTTATTATCTTGTTACTTGGTACATGCAACTCTTCCTATAAAGAAGAGGGAAAATATTATTTATCCTTCCATTATCATTCAACATAGCCCTTACCATGAATCAAAATAAGATCTCTTTGGACCTTCTTATTAATTAATAATTCCCTTTGACTAAAAATCAATTAATTAGAATGTCATGAACACCCCTAGAATATGTGTTGAAACTTGCCTTTTGAAAAGTCATTGTTCAGGTTTCACTCTGTTATTGGATGATTCCTGTAAGTTAGATATGATATCTATGTAGGAAAGAGTCTTTGAAAAATTCCTAGCTATTATTTGGTGACTTGAATACCCACTCATGCTGCTTTTTCAGCATACTTTTATCACATATCCTTACACTCTGGTCATTCTTCCAGTTTGACATTGTTTTGGAGGGGGAAAGGAAAAATAAAAAAGTGTGATAGCAATGGAAAATTAAATTAAAAATTCCATATGGCTAAAGACTTCAGAGAAATCCCCAAAATTCAGACGATGTTAATTCAGTTAATTGTTATTGTTAGCTGTCAAGATTACTTAGGTTCTGGACAAGTGCTCTTGATGGAAAAAAGCCAGACATCCAGATCTCTTCTAAGCTGGCCAAATATTTCTTTTGATTTTTTAAACTTTTCATTAATTCCTTTCCTTTTCCAACCAGTTTTTACCTTACTACAACATGGCTCTTCCTCTTTCTAGTCTACATTGAAGCCTCCTTTCTCACGGAGAAGCTGAAGCACTGAATGTTCCGCCCCACTTTTTTTCCCTTTCTTCATTTAAAAACTTTTCCTGTTTGCACCTAAGATTAATGAATTACCTATTCACCTGTCAGTTCTGTCCCTACTGCTGTAGGTCATCTGCAATAACAATTTATTGCATCTTTTTCCCTCTTTTTAATCTTTATGTGTCATTTTCCCCTCGTTACCTGCATGACCCTGTGTTGCTTCTCTGCTCAATGTTATCTCTCACACAGACCACTCTGTGTAGATTTCTTTTGATATTTTACTTCATTGAAGCCTATTGTAAAAAATAAATTGTTCTCTATTACATTGTTGAGCCAAAGTCTCTGTGTGTCATTCAGAGGGTAATTTTGCCAATTTCAAGAGCTCTTATGTACTTTGTAGCCTTAGCTTTTGTGTCTCCAACTGAGCAGGTATCATCGGGACTTTACGTATTATAGGAGTGTTAAAATGCACAATCAGGCCCAAAATTTTTACATTTCATCATCTACTTTTTCTTTCAATTGAAGAAGCATCTCAAGCCAAGAAGCAAGTGGGGGAGACAGGCAGAAAAAGGAGGAGTTCACGCAAAAAGTAAATCCTGTCTAGGATGACTTTAATAGGATAGTAATCATGGTGACAAGAAGTGAGATATGGGAAGAGTCAGATGTTTGAAATGCAAGACTTCATATTCATTCAGTGATTAAGAAAGAAAGAAAGGAGCTATACTTTGAGTCAGACCTGCAGCAGAAAGGGGCACCAAGTGTGCTGAGCCAGGGCATTTTGAGTCCACAGGAGACATTCAGAGGACAACTTCCCTCCTAGTTTGTACACAGTTCTATTGAGCAGGACTTTGGAAAAGAGCAGACAAATCCTTTGCATGTTTCAGTTTACTCCTCAGTTTTAAAAAACATATTTAGATAAAATCTATAAATATAACCAGTAAATCTCAATTGAAGTTATTCAGAAATATTACTTATAGGATTGTTTTGTTTCTTTTCATCTGAAATATTTATGAGTTGCTGAGATTTAATGCAAGAGACTCATGTCTTGGAGAAATCAGCAGAGCACTCTCATAAGTATGAAGTACTCTCAGTCGTTTCAAAAGAATATTAAAACCAATAAAGTCTGATGCTGATGCTGTGACATTAGTGTGGGGCACTGTGTGGTCAAAGTAGTCTCCAGAATAAAGGAAGTAAGAGAAAAGATTAAGAAAACTATAAAAATTAATGTTATGAGATGTTGATAATGAAGTGGCCCAAGATGTTCTACCAAAAGGAGCTGTGCAGTCAAGAAAGGAGCAGAGCTTGTGGAAGGCAGAAGAAATCTGAGAAGATTTCAAAGACCTATGAAGCACAGTGTTGACTAGCAGGAAGCAGAAGTCTTGGGAGTTGAACTCAAGTTGCATATAGCCAACTGATTCACAGATGATGCATTTTTAAGGAGCTAACAGCTCCAGGATAAGAATGCATAAAAGGTGAAATAATAATTTCTTGAAAAAAAGTTCTAAAGAATAAAGGATAAAGAAACAAACAATGTAGACTTACCAAAAAAAAAAAAAAAAAAAAAAAAAAAAAAAAAAAAAAAAAAAAAAAAAAAAAAAAAAAAAAACGAAAAAATGAAAAATTAAAAAAAAGAAAAAAACCCTTAAAAACAAAAAAAAAGAAAAACGTAAAAATGTAAAATTAAAAAAAAGAAAAAAACCCTTAAAAACAATAAAAAAGGAAACCCACCAATACTAAACTAACTGAAATTTAAAAATTTTAAAAATTCAGTTATATTATGGGTAAAATGGACCTAATACAACTAATTTCATGCCATTATCTATATTGATATTCTTAAATAGAAGTGACCATAGAATAACTAAAGTTTGACCTCGTAAACTTGCCCATAAAAGTTAGACTTATGCTGTTTAGTTAGCAAAATATGACCAGTTGCCAATTTTTATTGGAAAGTTTTATATGTGTCTGTAAATTTAAACAGCAACTCACGAAGAAGAGCAGGAAGACAAAGCATGGATTGTGATTCCCATCCCTCCCTGCTTTAATTATTAGGTTTGTGAGACACAGGAAGGAATTTCCTCTGGGAAGTAATGTTTCAATAAAATCTCAAGACAGGAGCTAGGAGGCCTCTTCATAGATGCACACCCTCATTTTTTAAAAGTGATATTCAAGACTTTGGATGCTTCTTTTAAATTAGTCCCTTCACAGTGGCATGTGGCATTGCATCCTCGATAAACAGCTGCAGCCCCAATGCCACACGGAAAGGCAAACGTCTGCGCTGGACACACAGCGGGCAGGGTGGTGCTGGATCCGGGGAGCATGCAGGATCCGTGCGGGGCTCAGGGGACAGAAGCCCGGCGGGAAACGAGGTGGGACGGAGAAACGTATGGACGCAGTCTGAGGTCTTCCAGGGAGATTTATTTGGATCTTCAGGTTGGGTCCAGGGGACGCGAAGGGGGATGGGAAACCAGGGATGGGCGGAGGGTCTGGAAGCCCAGAGACTGTGACCACGAACACACTGTGGCAGGGTTTTATATGGGAAGGGAAAAGGGGAGGGGGTTAGCTCTGAAGAGCCAGCCCGGGAAAGTCTGAGGGGAGAAGGGCAGGGGTACACGCCAATAGACTTCTGATAGGGCAGGATGCACAATTCAAAAGAACCAATAACATACAGAGCTAAGGAGAACAAAAGAGAAACCTCTGGAACTCAAACCACCTAGGGAGAAGGGGGAGGAGAGTGCAGAGACACACTGCTACAGTGGCACATGGAAATTTGTATTGAGAAAATAGCACTCCAGAGTTCATTAATGAGTGGATACTTTTCAAGCCATTTCCTGGCCCTGGACCTGGACATCAACATGCTTCCTTTGTAGATTTTTCCTTTCCTTCATCAGTCTATTGAACTTCATTTGGCTCCTGTGGAGCCAATTGGATAAATTCAATGCATATAAACATATGAATATGCACGAGTTTTCAGAGATACCATGATTCACTAAATCAGAATGACTAAATTTATCCCAAAATAAGTTCTTACAAAAGAAATTACTGTAATAGGTTTCTATGGATAGCTCACTTTTTTAAAGTAACTTCATCCACATAATTCCCCTTCTTTCAGGAGTCTGTCCGAGTTTCTGACTTTATTTCATTGCAAGCCAACAGAAACTGGGAGGTCCATGAAGTTTCCATAGTAACTCAATGGTCAAAGACTTAATTGGCTAGTTTACAGAACCCAGAACTCATGTCCTGCAGACAGTAATGGGGTTAAATTATCTAGGTCTATAAAGTCAATGGATTACATATATTTAATAAATAAGTGTCAGTTCCTCAATTAGGGAAAAATTTGATTGCCCCATGCAGTCTCAGAAGTATTTGCGTGTGGGATAGTAAGCCAACAAAAAGTTAAAGGGAATGAAATGGAACAGAATCCAGGGTATGGGGAAAGTAGTCCTTTCTATGTTGAGAGGCTATGAGTTATATTATTAACTTATTAAGAATTTATTTTGAAAGAATTCCTCAGACTGAGCTGTTAAGGTCCATAAAGGTCATATGGATTCAATAGAAAGAGAGGATGGCTCACCTGGAATTTTGCAATCAATTGAAAACAATGGGACTGGAGTCAATTGTTGCCAGTTCACATAGTTTGCAACAGCAGTGCTGAGGTAACAAGAAGTGGAACAACAAAACCGAAGGCGAATTCTGTTGAAAAATGTGTTATAATAAACACATGTATAATAATATGTGTTATATAAATGTGTTATAATTTTGTCATGGGAAATGTGGATTATGAAGGGCACTACATATTTTTGGATTAAGAGTGTGGCATAATCAAGAGTTATGCTGGGTTGTGGCAAGATGGGTGTGACAAAAGTAATAAAAAATAACTCTATATTTGCTTAGTTCAGACGGTTACCTGCTTCTCAACTTCTTGATCACAAACTGGAAATCTTTTACCTAGAATTGATGTGAGATCACCCACTGAGAACAATAACAATTTTCTTTTTCTGTCTGTTTAATTTTGCCCTCCTTCCTCAAACTTTCTGCTTTATGCCACATTTAGCAACTGGGTAGATTGAAATCATGAACCAGGCCTGCTGCATTGCAATCTGCCTAAATTGCATTGGTAAGTATACATATTATAAACATTCTTTGGGAACATTTCACTAGTAAATGTACAGGGACATTTTAATCATCAAATCTGACAATAACTTCAAATGACTTAGAAAACAAATTCTATATAATTTAATTCCCTCAATTAATGAATTCTGTAAGTTTTTAATGAGATTCCAGAGTATATCAGTTATTTAATTTAATCCTGAAAATCCAAACAGAACAGCTCATGTGGGAATTGTCATTACAGCTTTATTGTATTTTCTGTTGCTTTCTTTCATTCTTTTCTTGAGTTTTAGTTCATATGCCAGCTTTCAATAGGATATTGAGCCCGTAAGTTTCCCCTGCACGTTTAATTTGAAGAGCAGACTGACATCTGTGTTTCTTCCTGGATGGGAGCTCATCAGGCTATCAGACTTTATCCTTATATTTACATTTTGTGTCATTTTGACTATCTCCTATCGTTCCAGTTATTTAGGTTGTTTTATAATTTCCTGCCCAGGACTTGTAAACAGTAGATAAATGGCATGAGAGGATATGAAAAACTATTCAGACAAATACAAAGATGTTAACTGTAATCTAAGAAATTTGGCAGTTAGATATGCCACTATCATAAATTTCTTTGTTTTTCCATGTGATAACAAATGGGTTGATTTTTCACAGTTGGGTTGCTTAAGTTGGTTTTGCTTTGTCCAGAAAGTTCCGTGAGTTACCATAGGCAGTTGCCTTAATGATAAGTTTCTTCTCACCTCCCTTTTCCAACCTCCACTGCTATTCAGCATATTCTGAGTTTTTAGAGGTCTCTTATGGAAAACATCCTTTTTTGTTAGAAAGAGTCCTCTAATTATGAACTTCCTATATATATATATATGGGTTTGGGTTTTCTTTTGGTTATGTGTTTTGGTGTTTTTGTCTCTCAAAGGCTCTTAGGGAGCATATGAACTTTGTATTGTGTGTGTTATAGCCTAGTTAGCTTTCCACTGTAAATGTTAATTTCAATTCAATTCTCTGTCCTCTGGACACAGAAATAGGGGACTACTCAGAATCCTAGTATCTAATTCACTGCTTTCACAAAGGCCATTGCATGCCAGTGTAATGAATGGAGGGTATTTGTAAAATACAGATATGTTCTTACTTTACTTGGGTTGGAACTTCATTTAGTAGTTCATCATAATTTCACCAGTGCTTTGTATAAACAAAAATCAGGTTAAAGTATCTAAACAACTGGCTGAAAATTCAAGTAGAGATAAACTGGAATTACTCCCTGGTCTCACGGTTTTGCTGCAGATAAGCATGTAAACAAAAGAGCAATAAAAAAATATTTTAGTCCTGAGTTCTGGTTGTTCTTGCCAATACCTGTCAGCCAAGAAAGTAAATTCTGTACATTTTCACTCTCATTTTCCTTCAAACTACTTTTGTGACCTCTTTGCCCCTAACTGAAATATGACTACAAATATACATCGCTAATGCTGATTATGTTATTGTACTTTTTCACCTTCGCTGTGCAGATTCAAAGGAGGAGAAACAGTGACAGCGTATTGGCATGGTGCTCTGGAATCTTAAACACAGCACAGAAATCCCACTCTTTGGGAAGGGGCCAGGACCATTATCCATGCTAAGAGAGATAGCATAGCAATGTGAAAACAAAACAAAAAATCCCCACTGGATAGAAAGTGTCATTTTCCAAAAACATAAATACAAGGGTTTCAAGTTTTCTTTGTAAAACACTAAAATAAGCTCTACTCTGTAGAGTAATGAATAAATCTAGTGTGTTGATTCTACTCATTGCTGAAACAGTGTCAAGAAGGATTAGGTAAAACTAAAAGAAACAAATATATAAAGCATTCGCACACAACCTCCAAGAGAAAAGAGGTAACATGCCAGCTAAAACAGGAAATACATAAAGGATTTTGGATTATCTGAATTTGTCTTTTAGGATGTCTTGCCATTTCCTTCACTTGATATCCAATGAGTTTTACAGAATGCAAACAGCAAAATTTAAAATAAGCAAATATGGAAATACTAGAGCCTAAAATTGAAATATGCTTGAACAAAACATTTTCCCTTGAGATAATTATTGAACTCTGAGCTATTTCTAAGTTGAAAATTTCAAAATTAATCGAATTATCTGAAATGTTTCAATGGAATATCTTTATCTGTGAAAGAGAATGAGAAGGAAAAAAAAATCTCATACAAATCCAGTTCATATAAACAGAAAAAGAGGGTGGGTGGTCTGTGGATCACACTGCTTGATTTTTTTTCAAATACTAATGCCAAATTGGATGCTGAACTATTTGCAGCTAGGATTAAGTAGACACCAAGCAGGCTTTGTGAAAAGGCAATCTTAAAGTAAAATATGATCTATTATCAGGATTCTTGCAGTTGAGTCTATTTGGATTTATAATCTTTGTGGAAACAGCAACTGATTCAATATACAGGGCACATAATTCATCCATAATGAAAGCACTTCACCTTGAAGAGCACTCTCACTGGCTCTCAGTAGAACATTGCTCTGTATTGAGAATTCGGAGGGAGGATTGTGCTTAATGGTAAATGAATTTTAAGATTCCCCTTTTTATCTCCTCAGGACTATCTTGCTCTTCTGCAATCCTCTTAAAGGATAGTTTGCAGTTTATATAGTTTAACCATTTTTTACAGTCATCTGCTTTTTCCCTCTGTTCTTACACCAGCCACTTTTCCTACCCCTGGTCAGCCCCTCTTGTTCTGTGAATGGAGAAATTGTATGTTGAGAGTTGAACAAACTATGAAAAAAATATTAAAAAGCAATTTGATTTTTTTTGCCAGGTTATTTACTACTTGTTCAATAAAGAAGGTTTGAAGGAATAAAATGCCTGATAAGCTAGGAGAGTGACTGGGATGCTTACAGCATGTTTTATTGCTTCAGCTCCTTCATAAAGATGTTTTTTTTTTTTAAGACTAAAGTTAATCCCTTGTCACAGGGCTTTTTCTTGTATAGTGTTGAGTTTGTTGAGCATTTTAATACAAGGTCTAAGAACTACTTCCAACATCACTACATATAAATCCAAATGCTCATTCCTCTTAAGAATGCCTATACAATATCACCGAACCATGGGATTTATTTCTGCTTAGGAAGCAGAGGGATCAAAAGAACTGAAAGAAAATTATTTCAAGTTAATGTAATTTTATATTATTTTAGCACAATTTCCAAACTGATATCAAATATCACAAAGACTGGGGCAATACTATGCAATTTAGAAAGTACTTGGAGCTTAATTCCTTTATCCATCTGATAAGCAAGATCTTTCCTGACTTTCTCTTTCTTTATAGAAGGAGGTCTTTGACTAGGTTGAGTTCAATGAACTAAAATAAACTCTATAGGCTTTGCTTAATGCTATCAGAAAATGGCAAACTAAACTCAAACCCTAGCAAAAAATTCCCCTGCTGCAATTGCAACCTGTTTTTTTATCACAGAAGTAGAAATGGGAGAGTTAAAGAGTATTATGACTATTAGAAAACAAAATGTGAACATATAAACATCTCTACAGAAATATTCTATATTTTAGAAATAGTTCAGAGGTTCAAAGCATAAAACAACTTCCAACTTTAGAAGGGATGTTATCTAACACACCATTAGCATCACTGATGGGCTATTTCTGTACAGTATTTAAGGTTGTGGCCCTTAAACGACCAAAACCAACTCCAAATTATGTTTGAAAAATAAGGAGCTTATATGTGATATAATGGAAATGTTATCAAATTGCTTATCTTATATATAAATATATATATATATATGTAACTTTTTTAATGGAAAATAGTGGTAAACTATTATTATATGTCCATAGCTAGCTACCTAATGGGGTAATCTTGAAGACCTAAAAAAATTACTGTTGAGGTATGCCCTCTAAAAATCTTTAAGTCTTTGTGTCTTCAGTGCCAGATGTTTGAATTATTTTTTTAATACAGAAAATTGTTTCAATGGTATTTTATGACCATTGCTTATAAATATATTGGTATTTAAAAATAAAACTGGTGGGTTTTCTATGTGAAAACCATAGAGTTTAGCATCTTAGTTTTTCAATACTTTTTTTCTTCAAATTCATTTTCTCTGTTGACAGAGGGATTTTAGAATACACAAATCTAAATTTGATTTTTTTTTTTTTAACTGAGTTTTCCCTAGTTGTGAAGTAATTTCAAACCAATCTTTAACTACCTCTTAAATTCGTGGAGCAACATCGGGCAAGACAGAGCAGGCTGTGACTGATAACCCCCCGTGGCTTGTCAGGGCTGCGTGCCTGAGCTCAGCAGTGTGACTGGCAGCAGGGCTGGGCTGGCTCAGCATCCCCGCTATCCCCGTTATCTCCTTCCCCCAGCTCTGGGAGGCAGCAAGCCACCAGCTGCTGCTAAGGCTGTCACCTATGGTTCAGCCTCACATCGAGCAGTCGATGTGTCTGATGGGCAAATACCTTGCAGTGTCTTTTACACAGATGAACTTGCTGCCACTTGACAGAGTTCCAACCTTTTACACCTATTAAGGAAGGAAACAATAATGCTGTCCTTTTCTCTCCAGGGTTTTCTATATGCTGCCCCTGACTGTGTCCTAAATGAATCAAGAAATCAATTTGCAGCCTCTCTGCCTCAGTTAAATCAAACTTATTCACAGTTTCTGCTGAGTAAAAAACATTCAGTGCTTCTCCTCAGTACCCACTGTCATTTTAACAAGATCTGTCAGAGCCTTGGCCAAAGCTACATTGGCCAAAATGTTTAATTTTGCTTTTTTTCCCCCCTTTATTTTAGCTCTCCTCATTACCTTTTTACTATTTTATTACTTTACCTTTATTTGTATTATTTGTGTATATTACTTCTACTGGTAGAATAATTGTCTGTTAAATACAGCTGCCAAATGAGGTATAAAATTAATTTTATCACCAGAAGAACAGAACATAACATGGAATAAAGTTCTTTTATTGAAAAATAGTGACTACAAGATGAAATATCACAGTGTTTATTGTGAAGTTATAGATATTATAGGCCTGGTAATAACCAAGGAGCTGATCTCATTTTTTTCATACAAGTTACTGTTTACCCTTTATGGCATAGATAACACTTTTGCTTTTAATAATACAAAGCCTGAGGCTCCCATGTTTTCTTGAGATGTCATTTATTAAGCACCTGAAAGTTAAAGACCTAATGTAATGTCTTATGCAGTCTCCCTAAATAGTCAATTGAAAGAGAAAGGTATCTGTGCTTTACAGCACAGGAAAAAAATGTAAGCAAGATATAGAGTCTAAAACACCATCTTTCTCTCCAGAGAGAATCTTGAAAATTAACCTAACCTCATAAATTACTGTGACATTTACAGACAGGTCATAGGGTCCTCTATTAGGAACGTTTTCATTTCAGGTAGGGAAAGACGATTCCAGTAAAGGAAATTAGACCAGAACAAAGATGTTTCATAGATTAACTAGTTTAAAATAATGTTTAAAATTCTTAACAAATGTGCTATTTATCTTGTTAGTATAAACTATGTTGAATTATATTATAAGCCCTTTTTTAAAAAACATTTGTTTCTAGATTGAACAGGAGGAGTAATGTTATCCAAAGGAGTTGATATTTCTTCTTTTCTCCCAGTATATTAAAAAAATAGACAAACAAAAACTTCAAAAAACTTTTTCTCACACATTTTTAATCACTGCTTAACACAGCTGATTGCCAGAATGCTTCTTCTCCATAGGATTAATAAGATCTATGACCAATATTATCATAATGTCATAGTATTATGGTATCATACTAGCATATATAAATCCTAACTACTGTATCACGTAGAAAGACAAAAACATCTCTTTCTTTTGGATATGAGAAAACATCAAAGCAAAACAAGGTTTTATTACCTCACTTTATAGTTTCCTGTGATTTTGCCACACATACATTAAAATTCTCTCATTTTTCATGCATTAGAGGTAAATATGATTTCAGTATTTTACTGACATTAATTCATTCTCCAAAAGGTTCTGCTATATCAGCCTGTAGGTTCACCTCATTTCCGTGGTTTAAGTGTAGTGAATATTGCTCCAACATAGCCAGACATAGAAAGGGAAAGCCTGCAGGCAACAATTATGAATTCCTAGAAATCTAAAGTTGCTGCCTGTGAAAGGCCACTGAAATTGTTCCAACAGACTTTATCTTCAGATATCCTACTGAAATAGTGTGCTTCTTACTCTCTCTGACATTTATCATTAGTAACACTCAGGAATACACTCTATCATTTTTACGATGCAACAGTTTTTGCTGTGCTGTCTAGTTTTCATTTGAAACAAAATGGGCTGAATCAGATTGTAGTAGCTCAGACTTAGGCAGTATTTCTTCACTTGGAAATCAGCTATTATTCTGAAGATGCTATCTATCAGAAAAACAAAAAAAAGAAAAAGAAAAAGAAAAAAAACAGGCAAACTACACAACAACAACCAAATGGAGGAAAAAGCAAAAACCTATGATTTATGACAACTTTCCAGTTATTCACATCTTTGAATTATTTACTTTTGCAGTTTGCATAATATAGATGGTAAATGTGAATATAAATTTGTATTTCAGAGGTTTTTTGAATGTTTCATGCATGCAACAAACCCATGCTTGTAGACATTACTTTTGGGAGTGAGTTTTTGCTCAAAATTTTCTTCTCTTCTGAGAGAATAATTTCATTTGGGGAAAACAAACAATATTATCTACTGTAAAGCACATCTTTTTTTTTTTTTAGGTGTAATTATTAGGGGGATTTTAGGTTAATTCATTCTTAGATTTGTTCTGTAGGACTCCATGTAATAGAAACTTTTTTTTTTTGTTAGTGCTGGGTTGCTAAAAGCACTCAGTTATTTCATATGACTCTGATTAAAATATTCAGGTAGCTGAGCCCATTTATTCTCCACACTGTCAAATTGGCCTTAAGCTGTGACAGACTTTGAGTCTAGGCTCTGTTTTCCTGTAATCTTTAAGTAGAAAATAAATTCTCATAATATGATCGCTTAACAAAATAGCCAGGATAAAAAATTGAGTAGAAAAAAATTAAATGTGAGGCACCAGAAAATGGGTCTAATTTTGTAACATTTGCACACTCCTGAAAGAGTGCATATGAAAAGCTGAGCAATCATCACAGTTTATCACTATGTGACATTTCCAAATGCTATTTGTACATTTTCTGGGTCAGTCTTTTATGAAAATAGCCATGTATGCCAGTTATCTAATGACCTGGCATTTGAAACCAATTCAATTTATATGTTAAATTTTACGTTAGGGGAAAACCAATACACTTAGCACATTTTTGTTCTGTAAGTCTAGTTGTCATCTTCATTTGTCTGGAAACATCTTTTTATTTTCCAGGAGTGTCTCATGGGATGTAAAGTAGCATAAATCATTCTGGCTCATCTACCACTGGGAATTGCTGTTAAGAGTAAATTTTGGCCTAGTCAATATATATCACAGTGGTACATAAAAACAGCACCAGCAATGACCTGAATCTTCTCCAACAACTATCTGCATCGCATGGAGAAAGACAGAATGAGAAATCAGCTGTTGGAAGTTGAACTGGGCAGCAATTGAAATGAGCACTGTTTTCTAATTTGTTAGCAAAGGTGAAAGGTTTATAGTTTGCATCACATTGGCACATGTCCTCCTCTCTGTTTTATCCCTGAAGTTTTCTGCAGGCTCCATGGAATGCTGAAATGCCTGGGAAAGCATGTCATGAGTGTGACAAATTGTCATGGCTCATGGACCCTTGGACAATGATGTCTTTCTGTGTCTTCACCTGAAGCATGAAGGAGAGAAGGTATTTGCCCCATTTAGAGGAAAAAAAAATCTCATTTCATATTGCTTCAAATGGTATGGATAAATCAAAAGGCAAGCCAAGTTGGGACTGCTCGTTACTTTTGTTTGTTTCCATATTCTCAAAAATACATGACAATGCATCAAGGCTCTTCTTGACCAATTTGCATGTATGTGCTAATGCCAACATTTAACACAGAGCATGGGTTTGTGAAACAGCATGTGTGCTGTATGACTGTTTTCAGTAAATATCTGAAAGAGATGCAGAAAATATTTAGAGTATTTTGGATTATATAAATTCTTACCAGCTTCTGTGTTATCATTTTTTTTATGAAGTTTATTGACAGATTTTTAAAAAATTTTCAGAGTGTACCAAATCATCCAGAAATCACAGACTAAAGAAGCCACGTATTTTTTTCATTTTGGATGTTGTGTTCAGTTTTACCCATGGAGTAGGCACAACTCATAGGAAGTGAGCTCTATTCACTAGTGACTGCATCCAATGAATTACAATCTCTTTTTAAAGCAAGATCTGATATAAATCTTGGTTCCATCTCCTGATAAATTCTGCTTAGGATATATAGACCTCTTTTAACAATTTAAAATTGTTAAAGAGATGTAAAATAAATACAGCTTTCTTTGCAAAGCTTCTTGATCCTCTATTTTTTTCTAACTGGTTTTGACAGATTGCATTATCCCACGTCAACTTATGAATCACAGGAGGTTGATATTTCCCACATGCTCTTGATATCCTATTCACCATTCTGAAGAGGTTCTCTACAGGGAAAGGAGTGTGTAACCACAGTGTCTTTACTGTTTGACAAGCGTTGTCTCTTTAAATCCCTTTAAATTTTTGTAATCTTTGTCGTTAAAGAAAACTCATCATTTTGACTATACCACCTGAATGCTAACAATGAAAAGCCACAAACCTTCTTTATGCTGCATGACAATGAGGGCAGAACATTTTAAATATTTGTTACTATAATAACTATATCTATTATTGTTTCATATACCTGTAAACCCAGTCTTAAACAGAAAATTTTTATGCAAAATAAAATTTTGAGAACTGTAATTTTCTATTTTATTTAACACTATCTAAAAGACCCATAAAATACTGAAAAATTTGCAAACATATTTTATCTTGGTTAGGTTTTAATCACATTAAATACTTAAAGATAGTATTCAGTCACACTTAATTCAGTTATTATTTTGTTACTTATATTTTATAATTTAATAGAATGAGTTTTATTTTCCAATGTGTCAAAATTATGTGCAAAAAGTAAAAACTGGAAAATGTTAAATGACATCTCAACACTTCCTCTAATATTTAGTTAACAATTTTAAGGTTGCAACAACTGTCACTCACTAGCTATTAAAAATATATATATACAGTGCCATTGCAAAAAACAATTTGCCCTCCACAAATTTAACCTTGTCTCAGAATATACGTGTTAGAGTTCTTCCTCAAGTCTTAGCAATCTTCAGGTATGGAATTTTCAGTTCTAGTACTGTATTTGCAGATGCAAAGTCTTTTACTGAGGTTTTACTTTTTTTTTCAACTGCTATCCTAATTAAATATCCCTTTTTCCTTAATTACGTTGTCTCAAAAGTAGTTTGCATTAACAGTTAGGTCAGTAGCCTGAGAATGAAAGATTCTAATTTAATACCACCTTCCAATGGCAAGGTCTTCACTATGTTTGTGTGTCTAATAGAAAGCCTGGGAGAAATGTTCTTTTGCAAACATTGTTAACAGTTTCATCTCATTAGCAGCAGAAACTATAATTTCCTTTGGGCTACAGGCAATGCACGTGTGGAGAACAGCCATTGATGTGAGTATCCACAGCAGAATTTTGTTCCCAGGTCTGTCCTGTGTTGTGTTGATCCACAACTTCCTCTGTAATGGATGTGTACCTTGGCTACTCAGCAAGGTCTGGAATGAATCCAGGATAACCAGGATAGCTGATCCTACCATAGACGTTCTCTGTCCCTTTGATTAATCCATTTTCAGAAACAAATATTTTGTTGGATAAAGAAAATCGGAAGGACAGATGAGGAAGACGTTGTGTTACACCTCACTCCCTTTAGCATCAAAGGGGTTGGAAACATAGTTGAAATTAAAAAAGGTAAGAGGTTGGGGTGGAGCCTGTCTCTGCTGCCTGTGGTAGAAATTAAAACTTTCTGAGATAAACAAAGTGAGAAGAAAATAATGGTTTTCACCTAAAAAGGGTCTAATACTTTAATTCAGTATTATCTATTGCATTGTTAAATCTGCTGGCACAATTACCTTATAAGTTACACTGATTTAAGAAATAGCCAAATCTTTCTGATTAAGCTAAACAAGACGTTTCCAAGTATATTTATAGAGAACATGATGCAAAGACTACAAAATGGAAATTTCACCCAAAAATGTTATAAAGTAAATAAATCAAAGAATAATGATAAAAATCAACAAGTAGCTTTAACCATGGACATCCTTAAAATCTGCCTGTATAGCACATCATATATTGCTTTCTTATTTCAATATAAAATTATGCTCATATTGTCTGAAAATTACTTCATATTTGTATTGTAAAACATTCTGACACATGAAAAAGTGTATTGAGTTCATTTTTAAGATACTATACATTTTTGCAGGTTTGAATGTAATGAGCATTATAATTTCATAAATTACCTTACCCTAGGTAAAAGTAGTTACATTTTGCCTCTAAAAATGCATGGCTTTCCACAGTAGATTTGTGACTTGTTCTTTAATTTTAAGCTACTTTTCTCAGAGTGTTTTGTGAGCAAGTCCCTCTTTCATCCTCTCTCCGTTACCTAAAAATAATTCCAAGAATGGATTTTCATTGTGTAGCTCTTACACTGATGCACTTTTTATTCTGTAAAAATGCAGAAAGTCTGAACTACAGACACAGCCCTATATTCATTTTATGTAAGTGCTTGGTTCAACACTTCTAACAGAAAAACACTGAATCTTGAAACGTAACATTATAGCACCTAAAATTGAGTCCACAGATCAATTTTTGCACCTTAGTGCAAATTTATCCAGGTATAAAAAAAGTAGTTTATCTGGAGTGTTTTTTCAACCACAACTGATTCGAAATAACTATCTATTAAAAAATAATGCCATAATCCAAAAGCTGTGTAATTCCTACCAGTTTCATAGCAAAATAATTTGAAGAAATGAACAAGCTGCCAGACACTCAGTATTTTATTAACAAATCAACATCTATTAGATATCTCTGGGTTATATTCTACTCGCTGTTTCTTGGTTACAGTCTATTTGAAGAGTCTGAGCTTTAAAATAAATTTTAGCTATACCTCCTAATAGAAGTGCTACAAAAGAAATATGCAATGCAAATATTTTGCCCATGTATGTACTGCACTGCTCTTTGAAAATCCTATTTATTAACAAACTGCCATTTCACACTTGAGATCTGACAAAAGTAGAGGCATATATTTTCTGTGGTCTGAAAGAATTTGCAGTTGCCAGGTGGGGGATTATAAAGAGAAATGGGAATAGAAATCTGAATGAAAATAAGAAAAAGAAGATATTATTTCTGCTACAGTGGAGTGAAGAGTACCAAGACGGGGAGTATTTCCCAATGTTCCTTTAAAACAAGAGAATTTTCACTCTTCTTGATGTCACCCTCAGAAGCTGTAAGCACACTTTAGTGACAATCACTTGCAGAAGTGCAGGTGGAGCAGTTCCAAGCACTCTGTTAGAGCTGGGGGCCTTGCAGAAATAGATTGATAATCAGCATGAAAATTTTATTGTGCAAGTTGAACACAAAACAAGCATAGTGAGCGTTTCCTCTGGTAAATCCAACTTAGAAAGTTGGAGTTTCACAGATATAGAAGATAGAAGTTAGAAAGTGAAGAAACAACAAAAGTAGATTTCTCTTTCTAGGGGTTTAGAGTGGCTTCTGGGGTTGTCTTTGCCTTTTGCGGCTTTTGCACTGGAGGCACCCAGATAAATGTTTTGAGTTTGACTTTAGAATATAATAAAAAAGAAAATACTGAAAGATATCTTACCTGTGTAACTTCAGGGCCTTCTATGTACAAAGGAATGGATATTGCAAAAGTGGCATGAAACATAGGATGCAGAGAAGTAAGCAGTTCTGTTTTACTTCACAGATCCTCAGAAAGCTCCGGGAGTTACAGCTTCCTGCCAGTATAAGTCACTTCTGCTTTTACTTTTGAAAACTCACAGTATGACACTGCTTACTGCATGCTATTTTGGGTGCCCTGAGTAAAACTATGAA
Organism: Grantiella picta; assembly: GCA_013397955.1. NCBI lineage: Eukaryota > Metazoa > Chordata > Aves > Passeriformes > Meliphagidae > Grantiella > Grantiella picta. The sequence continues at coordinate 27,088 of VZRM01015740.1, forward strand.
CACAGGCACTTTTGTGCAAAACATCATAAGGCCTTTCTGATGTTCATTCAGAGTTCAGAATTAAAATGCAGAAGGCTCCAGCAAGCAAAATACAAGCTGATTTTCTTCTTCCTAGTGGAAAAATAAAGCACTCCCTGGCAAGTAACCAGGGTGGTGGGAAGGTAATTCATTTTGTGTGAGAGCATTTTGCAAGTAAAAGGGATATGCCCTCTGTTTAGAGATTAGTCAGGGAAAAAAGTGGTCAATTTAGAGTAGTCACAAAAGTTAGACAAAGAAGAGAGTTTCTATAGTCTGGATTTTGCCCTCCAGCCATTTTTCTTCCCCCCAAATAATTTAGTTTCAAGAATCATAAAATCTTCACTACGAGAAAAAAACATATAAGATATTTTTTGTTTCCTTACATATTGTTAGAGACATTAAATAAATCTTTTTTTTTTTCTTATAACTCTCTGTGAAAGTTGACTTTTATCTACTAGCTAGTGTTGGGGTTGTATAGTCAAACTAAAAACAGAATTAAATAATATAAATAATAAAGAAAAGAAAGAGGAAACAACC
>VZRM01015740.1:27716-92072 GCA_013397955.1 Grantiella picta
TAGAATAATTATGCAAAAAGTTGTAATTTTTCATAGAAATAATCTTTTATCTTAAGTCAGTTTAGGAAATTTTGAACAATAATTCAAACATTCATTGTGCTTTTATAAGGAAATGAGGTTATTTGGGGGAAAAACAAGAAATGTGTGTTGCAGTAATACTTCAGAAATTATTATGGAAAATGTTTATAGTTGGATAACTTAGAGCCTAGTGCTACATCAGTTATGGCTCCAGGCCATGAAGATTTCTGAGAAGTCCTAAATGGAAAAAAACCAAACATGACATTTCGTCAGAAATAATCATCTGGTTAATGATAAAACTAAAAAAGAGCTCCAACCCATCTCAAGAAAAGTTTTCTCCCCCTTTTTATTCTTCTTTATCCAGTCTCAGAAAATTTGACAACTGTTTCTATGTGGAAACGGAAAGCCTCTTGTCTGTATTTTGGTCACATTTATTTTACATTTTTCTTCTGGAAAGTAAATGTCTTCTGTACAGCCCTGCAGATCTTAGTCAGATATTCAGGAATTTCATGGGCAGAACACAAGAGGTGGCAAATGAGGAAATGTGGCTCTTTAGCATGGGTAATGCTGTAAACCAACAGGATTAGAACATGGTCTGCAAAGGGAACAGTTCTGAATGATGCAAATGTGAAGTCTGGTGCCTTGGCTAACACTGAATCTCTGTTTACTGTATTTCCATATATATGTCAAGGTCAAATTAGCTGCTTCCAAATAAGCACAACATCCCCAGTATCACAGACTATAAAACTTGAATTGAATGGGCTTGAAGTAACACAGGAGAACTGTCCACCCATCATGTCCATCTTTTCAGAGTGAAAAATACTTGCTCTCTATAGGAAAGTACTGTGTAAATTATCTGAGCAGCTGGATTTTTGTAAGATTATTCAGAATCCCTCGTCAGTCTTTTCACAATGATCTGATAACTTTTTGTGGATTATCTCATCTTAATGACTTCAGTATAATTAACATAGTTTCTGTATCAGGCTGGAAACAAACATACAATTTATCAATTTATATACGGTTTTAGGTCCAAGAAGTAGATGTATCAGTTAATATATTTTTCTTAAATCAAAGCAGATGTTAATATTATCATACAGCTTAATTGATAATATTAGTATTAATGTTAATCTTATTCATTATTTATTATTAATAATATTAATGTTAATGTTAATAATATTATACAGCTTAAATTTATTTGACAATATTGTGTTCCTAGTCAATGTTATTTAAATATTTATGAAATTATATAACAAAAACAAGCTGATAGATTTATTTCTGCTTCTCTTACGTTAAGCATTTTTTGCCTGTGCTGGGCAAAACTTGATTTCTTTGTCTAAAACTTGATGTTAGATTTGAGTAATGGAATCAACATGAACTAAGATCACATTTTCATATCTTGTCACCTTTTATCATGCATGGGTTTTTTTGTTTTGTTTGTTTGTTTATTTGCTTGTTTAAGGAACAGTAATGTTCAGTGAGAGAGCTGCTATTTATTAAGAATAATTACATCTTACTGTTGGTTCACGGAGCGACATCAATTCTGTTCAGTGAGATGCAGCTGATTTAAACCAGAAAAATGTGAGGGGGAGAAGGACACTCCTAAGATCTGTGGAAACCGAAGAAGTGTAATTGGAATTCAGAGGTATGTTACCATTTACCACCTCGAAAAACAGCTTTTTTATGAACTCTGCTTCTCACTGACTTTCTACCAATAAAGAGGAGGTGACATTTCATTCACCAAGGCAGAATTAACTAGACATTGATGTTAGAAAAGGGCAAAACCATTGCTGACAGTTGGTAAACAAGATATTCTCATTTACAGAGAATTCTGGATCTTGTCACAGGATGTAATCTAAGATGTGCCACGTGAAGCAAATATAAATGAAGCAAACTAGGAAGCAAACAGAAATGGAATTTTCTTGGAAATGATGGTGGAAGAACTGATGAGGGGAACTGGCCAGAATAATGGCCAGGTTTTTGACAAGGTGGAGATGATATATTGCTATAAGGAAAAAAGAAACAAAAATAGTTGTATACCCTGCACCTTAAAAAAGAAGTCAAATAAGAAGGCTAATTTACACAATTATGAGAGAAGGTTTTGAAACTCGAAAGAAACATGTACATATTCCCAGTCCAGTGCACTCATGTGATAAACAGTCTCTGCTTCTCTTTGTGTAGGCACCTGTTAATAACCAGCAGGCCTTTCGATATTAACATTGAAAGGAAATAATTTGGACTGCTGCCTATGAAGAGAAACTTTTACCCTGTTAGCTCTTTCCTGATCTCATAGACCATGATATTTCCTGCACAAAGGGACCTCAGCAATATGGGACAGTTCAGCAGAATAACTCTTCTCATCACCTGAGCAAAACCTTACAGGAGGTTCAGAAGGATTGAATGAACATATTTTTTAATGTCATAAATAGATGAGTTGTTATATTCATGGGGAGACAATGGGGACTGATAATTCAAGTTAAACTGTTTGGAGTATTTTCTTTCACTGTCTCTATTGCAATTAAAAATAGGAATTGTCTCCTTTCAAAACCTAGAGCTTAAACTAGGTTTCTGCTTAGAGATAGTGTGATGATAAATTTGGAATTAAAATGTCTATATAATTTAAAACTTAGTTATTGATCAGCCAACTATAACATTATATTTATTAATTTCTTTTAAAGGTAAACCTTGGTTCAAATATAGTGACCTATCATATTTTATGGATATATCTGTACATGCTATAATTGCTTGAAGGAATAGAGTCCTAACAATTTAGTAGGGTTATTCTATTTTTTTTACCATTTTTTAACGGAAAATATATTCCATTTCCCAGAATCAAACTAAGATGAGAAAACCCAGGAGAATTGCCTAAGTTTTAGAAAATAAAGAACACTGTGAAAAAGAAAAAAAAAAGTTAAAGGGTTCATTCAAGGAGATGTGATCTTTGACATTTCCCTAATTGGACTGATCTCACAAGATTTCACTCTCTTGGGTTCACTCAGTGGTCTGATATCAGAGCAAGTTGAATTTGCTCAGAGAAGGACAGGTAGTGTGGGGGAGGGAGGGACAGAGCCCATGATTTCTAGGGGGATGATTCTCCCTTGTTATCTATGCCCAAATCATGGCTCTTGTGTTTAGAATTTCCATTTGGAATTTTCATCAAGCTAAGCAGAATTACTCCAGGTTAGGTAAAGAGCCAGAACAACACTCCTAAAAGGTGAAAGTGCTGTGAAAATAGGAGTCTCATTGTTTGCAATGGCAATGAAACCTTTCATAAGATCTGTGTCTCTGGGGACTTAATACTGAATTTGTGGGATTTGTGCTGTTTGTTTTGTTTCGTTATTGTTGGGACCTTTGCCATTTCTAGACGGGCTTTTTAATTGAGATTCTGATATGCAGCTTTTCCTAAAGCTAGTCTTACTTGTAACCACTTAAGGCAGGTATAACTCCAAGAGGAGGCAAGCAGAACCAAGAGAGAAAAGAGAAGTGAGGCCTGGAGGGCTTCATAGGTTAAAATGCAAAACCTTTTTTTTCATTCCTGAGCAGTCTCTTGTCACTATACAAAATAAATAAGCAATGCTGAATAGAAGAATCTATTTTTTTAAATGTACTTTTTTTCCTTCCACTTCTTTAATAACTTTGAACTAGAATTCCATTCCCACTAAGATATCTTGTAAATCACAGCTTCTGGAAGAGAAGCAACAAACTGCACATGAGTCACTGTAAATATAAAAATGCATGGATTAATCTACAATGAGAGTCTTTTTCATTGAATTATCTGGAATCAGTTTAACAATCATTTTGTGTCTTTTTCTGTAGTATTTAATGATAATCTTGTGCATTTTTTTGCTTTCTATGTAATGATTTTTTTTTCCAGAGGGAAAAGTTTAATGAATTGCAACAAAATATAATTACTTCAGTGTGTACTTAGTGGCTCGTGAGAAAAGCATGTGGAAATGGTGCATAACCATTCATCAAAAGAATCTAAATATCTTCTGGTAATCAGATTATTCCAAAGACGTTTCCTATCTCTTTTACTTTGGTTTCCCCTTTCCTTTTCTTTTCTCAGTGAATACTGGTATGATAAAACACACTGTGCTTGGGAAATAATATGCAGACACCTGATTGTCTTTTCCCCCTCTGTTTCTTTTCCTGTAATAAGATAGAATCAAATAAGAATGAATTCAGAGCAGGAAAATCTTTGAAATGATCCCCTGAAGGAATGGAGTTCTCTTATTTTCTTACTATTAAACACTGTTTAGACATAAATTGAAGGAAATAGGGGATGTCATCTCATCTCTGTCTTTAGCCTGAGGTCTCATGCTGACGATCAGATCCTAAGAGCCTGAATTGGGCTGGTGTCTGTAAGTAACTAGTTCATATTCTCCCACCTGTCTCCTGCAGAGAGGACAGTGCCTCTTATGAGATTCAGATCATATGTAGTGCAGTTCAGAGGTCAGCCATGAATTATAAAATATATTAAAGAATAAAAAGACAAATATTTTTTTCCATTTGTTTACATAACCCTCATACACTTTTTCACACACATGGTCAGTCAACTACAAATATTAGAGAGCTATTCCCCTTCTATGTAAGTGGCAATGTAAGTCTTAGCACACCCCTTTTCATGTACCAAAAAAATTAAACGTGAAGATAGAATTATTAGAGCTACTAAATGTAAGTTTATGAAGAAAAAGTCTAACTGTGTCTGATCAGCTCAGTATCCTGCTGCATTATAATGTCCCAGTTTGAAAATTAGTATAGAAATTAGTACAAGAACTGGAATGGGGACTACAAGGCTGGGATATTTGTGGAAGAGACACTTATGCACAAATTTCAGTGGCAGAAAAGTAACCATGTTGGATTAGTTCAGCAAAACTAAATTAAATATTCCAATTTCAGAAATGTCAATGTGTTTTGGTTTGTTTGTTTTTTTGTTTCTTCTTTTTAAATTAATCCTCATGACATTTCAGTTCTGAAAAATGAATGAAATCAAACAGAACAAAATAAAATGAAGGATTCTCATCTGAAGAACTCCATAATGTCAACTTTTCTTTCCATATCCCACCAGAAAAGCCTAAATGATAGCTTGTAAGACAATTGTGAAAAGTTAAAATCCTTTGAGATGAGCTGCTGGGTAAGGATCCAACTCTCATCCCTTCTGCCACGAGAGAGATCAAAGCAGAATCAAGGTTTGATTTTTTTCTTTTTTTTTTAATTTTTTTTCCATAGGTGCTAAAAAAATCACATAGGATCAGGTACCCCCAATCTATGTTCCATGTACCACCCTAAACCTCTACCTTGTTTTGTTTTCTAGGTAGGGAATAGAGGAAGGCAGTAGAGCAATTTTTTTGAGCTCTCTGATTTCTTAGAATGAAAAAACTGGGCTTATGTATTCACCTTGAGAAAAAGTTTTTCAGCCAGCAAAAATGAAATTAAAAGAACCTTGCTTTGTTCAACACCAATAGCACCCTCTGTTTTGTTTTGTTTTGTTTTTAAGAATTCCCCTGCTTTTATTTGTTTTTCCAATTCAGAGGGAAAAATGTTTAGATTTTTTTACATTGAGGTTCAGTGGTAGACTCTTGACACAAGAGAATTTAATACAGTTTACAGTGGCATTCTGTGCACAACTTAACCTAAACTGTGATTATAATGTGACTTATACTAACTTGTTTTCTTTCATTTTTACCTCGAGAAACCTGTGAGTGGGTCTGCACCATCCACCCTGGTGGTGGGCCAATGCCTCCATCCAAATGCAGCTGTTGAAAGAGGAGCCTCCAGTGCAGACCTCAGACTTGAGCAAGGGCTGAGATATTTCTCCTGGGGTAGGGACAGGCAGCAAGGAGGGATAAGGGCTTTAAGAAGGAGTAATGGCTTTAGACCTAAAGAGGGTGGATTTAGATTAAATACTAGGATGATATTTTTTACTGTGACAGTGTTGAGACACTGGAACAGGCTGCCCAGAGAAGCTGTGGATGCCTCATCCCTGGAAGTGTTTAAGACCAGGTTGGATGGTAGCCTAAACAACCTGGTTTAGTGGAAAGTGTCCCTGCCCATGGTGGGAAGAGTTGGAAGTAGACAACCTTAAAAATTCCTTCCAAACCAAACCATTCAGGGCTTCTTTTCTATGATTCTATGACCTTTAAAAATCAAAGACAAGACAGATAGGACTGAGTAACTGCTGCTTGCAAAATGGTCCTATTTGATCTAGGAGCTGGATGGATGAATGCAAACATACCTCACTTCACTGGCCCCTGTGTAGAGTCTGCCAATTAGACCAGCTGATGCCCTGATGTGAATCCTACGAGAGTAACAGCATGGAAATGCATTGACCTCGAAGAGTCAGAGTCAAGCAACAACAAGACCTTCTGTGACAAAATCCGAGGGAAAAATCCGCCTGCTTAATGAGATATTTTGTGGTAAACTGAAAATATTCACAAAGGCTCTTGCTTTTAAAAACATCCTCTCTTTATGTGTTTTACTCTTTGGTAACAAAGATATAAGATATTAATAGGGAATTATTTCTATGAATCTGTGTTGTTAAAATCTTTACCCACTGGAGAGAAAGGAATGAATATATGTATGTGATTGATAGTGGGGTATCAAAGGGACAATTAAAATACAATAAAAATATAAAATAGAGATTTTAAGCTGTTCTTGTTTTTTTGGAAGCAGGGTTTCTTTTTCCAAAATAAACAGAGAATAAGCAGTAAAGTTGTTTAATGATGCTGAAGTGATCTTGTGAGTGACAATTTCACAGTATTTATGCAATTTTCTGCTACTGGAGGACAGAAAAGAATCAAAGGGAAAAAAAATTGGAGGGGGTGCAGGGGGCCAGCCAGATCTCCTCTCCACAATTATGCAGAGTCTAGCCAAAATTAAGTGTAATGTAGATGAAGTAAGTAGGCTGAGGAGAGAGGGTAGGAAGAGATTGACTAATTTAAATGAAAACATCCAGTTCATCTTTCCAAGAATAAACCAGATGGAGAAGCTGTGACTGGATTGGTTTGGACACTAGCCAGATGGAGGACCAGTTATTCTGGCAGCCAGGAGAAAGGGGAGAGCAACGTATGAGAAGCACAGCAAGGCCCCAGACAGATGAAGATGTGAGTAGCCCAGGAGCAAGGTCAGCCCTGCCTTGGGTGCTGGCCAGCTCACCCGCAGCAAGATGGAGAGCAGCTTGTGTCAGGCTGCTGCCATCAGGAGCCAACCCACCTCCCGTGAAAATGGTGTGGCTGTGGGGTTTCACACAGGGAAGGATGTTGACAGGACAAGCAACTATTATTGTCACTGGATGACTCTACTCTTCAGAGGAAGCTAAATCTAGCAAGAATGCCATAACATGCTTAGATTCTGTTGTTTTGTGGAAAACAACTGAAGATCTACTTTTTATTTTTCACCTTGGCCACATAACTTGCTTTCTGAAGGGCAAATTCATATTTCTCAGTGTTTTCAAGTTCACCCACTGGTAACATTTATTTTAGGCCCAGTCTCAAATTTGATTTACCCTTAGAGAACTTAAAAGCATTCCTATTATTATTGCTATTAAACAAATCGAAATGTTTGCTCTTTATTTCACAGGGGGAAAAAAACCATTTTTCAGTGATCATTTAAGACAAAAAGTCTGGCATAACCTTGATTAGTGTAGTACTGTAATGCATTGCTGTTACTGTTGTTTTAATTTCAACATGACTAATTAAAATCATACTTAAACTGCAGCCCTAAAATAGTACATTTGACCATTTTGGCAAAAGTTTTCTCGGTATCATATTTTTTACTTGTGAATATTTTTTATGCTGTAAAGGTTAAATCTTCTTTTCCTCTTAACAAAATTCCATGCCTGTATCTAAATGCAGATTTGAAATCTGACAGTAGCAGTTTCAAGATTTACAGCTTGTTACTTTAAACTATGTTACAGAAAACAAAATCAAATAGCATATGCAATTGCAAATTCTGCATTAAAAGCATGCTCCAGGCCTGACCTGCACAAAATAGCTTCTGTATAGTCTCTCATACGGCTCTATATTAAAAAGATAAAAAAAATCTGCTATGCTGGAGTTTAACAAGACAATCAGCTTATCAGATTTCAATTGCCAATGACCTAATGCCTGAGTTTAGAATGGTTAGTTAGTCAGTGATCCTATAAATGTTGTATTACTGGACTACATCTTCTTAGGACCACCATTTTCAAGAAAACCAGCTCAGCCCTCAATCTTTGTAGAATGATGTAATTTCTTGTAATGGGCTACAGATTTTGTATTGAGGAAACAATGCATACCCTAGGACTTACAAGACGTTGCAAAAATCTCTGAAGATTATTTTTTTAGCTTTTTTAACCAAAAAAGTGGTTACCCGATGATCAGGTTGATAATGATCTGATTTTGTTTTCTCATTTTTACCTCTGTAAGACTGTGTAGCTGTGTATACCCATGCATTCCTGTGTATAGCTACATGCACGTTGGTAGCTGTTTGATATCCACATTCAGCAGCTGTGTTTGGTACAGAATGAACTCTCTATGATCCTGGAGTGAAATGCTACAGAGAGGAGGGGAGGCACAGCCTAAGGGTAGAGGCCTTAAAATGAAGTGCATGGGATGGTACCAGAGATGACATGCCAAAGTTTATGAGAAGAATGTAACCTGGTAACCTGGGTAAACATCTAAAACACGCCATATATAGTGCATTTGGATGTGGCATGGCCCTGCAGACCAATGAAGAAAGATCAAGGTACTACAAATGAAAAAAGAAAAAAGGCCTCAGGCAGTGAGGGGGAAGATGTCGTCCATACTAAGATCTAGCTACTTCCAGTGAAGGGCTATGGATGCTGATGTTTCAATGCAAAATTTCATTTAAGCCTCACAGAAGCTACTGACCTCAGCACTTGGCAGGGCACTAGAAAGGAAGAACACTTCACCAAAAAAATAAAAGAAGCATACTGGGAAATCTGAGCATACTAATTTTAACTGTCCATGTTTTGAACTATAACTTATTAATACGGCAATTGTGATAGTATTATTTCATTTAACTTTTGAGACTATAACTGGAATAAAAACTTCTGATTTTGAAGATAATGTGCTTGTTGTCCTTTGTTTATAACATGATTTGAGGCCAATTAATTCAGAGGAATTTATGCAAACCACTCTAAAAATCAGATGCACTGAACTTGTGGCACAAGTATGCATTTACCACAGTGCTTTGGAATTTGAGATTCTTTGTTCATCAGACAAGTTAGTATTTGCTCTATAGCACGAAGTTTTTGGGGTATTCAAGCAAAAAAAGTAAATGCTTATGAGTAGTCATTTATATGTTTCTGTTCAACATTCTAAAAATTATTTAGTTCACACAGACAAACACAATACAGATAAATGAAAAAGAAAGTGTTGCCTTCTCATTTCAGTGAAGAGATTCAAGAGGAAGACTTAAGATGATGTTTATAACTTCAGTTTTGCAATCTCTTCCTAAGTCAAAGCATATATTCCTCATGTTCAATTATTGGAATGAAAAAAGAAATTTTCATTAATTTAATAACTTCAATTTTATAATTATAAGCAAAATAAACTATGTTCTCAAAAAAAAAAATATATATATAGTATGCAAACAACGTATCATTTCAATTTCCTGATTTGTAAATTGACAAATTCTCCTGAAACATAAAACTTTCTGGAACCTACATTTCTAGGAATGAGCACTCAAATATTTCTTCTTCAACACAATAAAGAAATTCAGTTTGTAGTCTAGAAGTAGTATTTCCCGAGGAAATTACTTGATTTTTCCCTAAATGCCCAAAGAACCTCTGATACACACATCACAGATTAATTTTTCTCCATTAATTTATCTTAATATCCAGATACAATGGATTTAAAAAGTGCTATATGACATTAGGATTATTTTAAAAAAATCATCTTCAGCAAAAGTAGAAACAAAGTATGCAGCATAATACCCTAAGATTCATCAAACAGGGTAGTAAGTCTTTTTTATTTTCCTTCTTAATGTCACATAATATTTACAAATTATAGCTTAGTACTTTTTATACATAAACTTTTACAATCATTCTTGAAATAAGAAATATAGACAGGGAATGTAGAGCTGTTCAAAATGTAATTTGTAGCTAATAAAATTAACACAGGAATATTACAAGGAATAATATTCATTCTCTAGAGGTCAATGATAAGACATTTCATTTTTAGTTGTATTTGACTTTCTGCCCTTTTTGCTTCAAATGCAAATACCTCGTCACAAACCAATTCACTCTTTTGTATTACATCTTTACCGTTTGATTTTATTTCATAAAAACTTCAAAGTACTAGAAATGTAATTCTGTAAAAAAATAAGGGCACTGGTCAACATATAAATTTGTTCTGAAGTGTTACCCCAGTAGGTTAATAATATTATTCGTTTTTCATACTGTGCACAGTAATGTAGTGGAGACTCTAACAAACAGTATTTCATTGTGTAAGGTACTGTACATACAGACAATATAGTTCCTTCATGCCAAAATATATATACCCCAAATACTTCAATTAAAAATCAGAAGTTCTGATACTCTTTTTAAAGTTTAAGTCTGATATTCATAAATTAAAACAATAATTCATCATCTGTATTTGATCTGTTTGTTTTAAGCATAATGAGGAAAATAACAGAAGATTGAATTTTTTTCTCAACAGCAAAAAATAGAAAAGCTTGGAAAAATTTGTATGTTCATACCAGAGCACTTCCAGCGCAAATAAAGGATCCTCTTTGAATTTACCAGTGTCTGTAAATCTGAAAAACTGGAGATTTTCTAAGAGGTTGCATAAGAATTTGGATATTCTGTTCAGTGACCCTATGAGACCAGAAAGAGGTAGAAAATGTTCTGAGACCTCAGCTTCTGTGTATTGCCATTCAGGAATTACAGCTGTAAGTACAAATGAAAACTCGATATTCACAGATATTTTTTAAAAGTAAAAACTTTTGTGTCTGTGCTGGCTTTATATGCAGTTCCTGATTAATTCAAATTACTTTCTTGTCTTAAGGGACAAAAAAGTGTTCTGGGTATTTTTTTACACATAAAATGCATTTTAGCTGTGTTTAGCTGTTTCTTCTATACTGGTCATTCATGCCAACTTTGTACCAACATTTTGCACCAAATTACTGGACCAATATTTACAAGATGTGTTCTTCACATTCACTTAGGGCAATACCCAGCCTTCTTCATCTAAACTGTAATAAGCTTAACAGGAATATCTACTTACAATAATCTTTAAAGACATCTTTGCAGATTATGCTTTCTTCTGAGAATGTTTATGACCATGAATTTCAAGGGTACTTAAAGTATGCTCACCAGAAAGTTGGAATAGATGCAGCACCAGGACAGAAATCATTGCAGAAACATTGGACCAGCCACATTATGTGAGTCTGAGGTCTAATTAGAATAGAAGACAGTTTTCAACAGTTTGTAATGTTAACCAGTCCAGAAAGTTATCAAAATGAAGTAGTGAGGCATTATGGGGTAAGATGATTCTCACTTCTATTTCTGAACTATTCTTATCAATAGCCTGATCAAATCCTTAGGTGGTTTCAAGTTTCTCCAATGTTATCGTGAAGACAAAGAAAGGTACAAAATATTTCCAACATAGCAGGGTAGATCTAGAAGAGAGAACAGGTTTTTCGAAAGGTGATAATACTTCAGATTGGCCTGAATAACTGAAGCCTTTCCACAGAGTGAGTAAATTGAAAATATGTCATGATTCCCTCCACTACAGAGAGAAAAGAACTCTGCACAAGGCACAAGAACTGGTTAGGCAGCACTGCTTGAAGAAATGAAGAAAAAGTTAGGCTTGGAACAAATAACCCCAACAAAGTTCTAATATGTAAAACAATGATAGTTGAAAATTTACTATCTGACCCATAATACTGAAGCCTTGGGTTTGGAATTTTTCTATGTCTTGTTTTTGGGAATGTCCATTAGCAGTACAGAAGCTGGAGTGATTTCCAAAAGCAGTATAATAAAGGCATTTGGTCCAAGACACAGAGTTTTCTGAGGTTTCTCGCTGTGGGGAAGCGGCAGGACCCCCCAAAACCCCACGGAAAAAGGGTCACCGCCCACGAATCCCCATGCAGTCCGGACCGGCGGAGCCAGGGCGCCGCAAGCACCAGAGCGCGGGTTGTTTCGCCGGCAGAGAATAACAGGAGACACGGCGGTTAAGAGATGCAGACTCTGTGCCTTAGAAATCCAGGGTTTATTAGGGCGCAGCGGGTCGGAGCGGGGTCCGTGGGATCGGGAAGGGCCGGAGGGAGCGGAACAGGACGGGGTCCCAAGGCGCAGAGTGCAGAACGGAAGCGTACATGGGGTTAAGAGGGACCGAAGGATGGGAGGGGTTTGGATGGCAGAGCCAACTGGGATGCTGGGGATACAGGATTGGCAGGGGAGCTGGGGAATAGGGGTACAAGGGGAACAGGTACAGAATTTTAAAAAACCAATAATAAACCGCGGGTAAAGGAAGATTCTAGCTATTAACTCTAAAAGGATAAAGAGGAGGAGAGATTTGAAACCCAATGCTTTTGTTCCCTGTTGCATATTTAGGAGGCTACCTGCAAGGTGTATTGGGGGAACATCTTTCTGTCACCCTGAGCTAAAAGTCTCTTCAGACCCAGGGGGCTTCGTCAGGTAGTTCAGTGTCTAAACTCATCTGGGCTAATCTCACTGCTGCAGTCTTCCAAAGCATAGCAAAAATAAATATATAAGTAAGTGAAACAATACTCCAATCTGTGCAGTAAGTAGTTACTAGGAAAGAGTAACACTGCTAGGTATTACACATCAATACAGATATCTCCAAATTGTACATTCAAATTCTTGGTCAGAGTAAAATGGGAAAAAAATTGATGAAATGGTTGTCATTTTTTGGGGGGGTTTTTTTACCAGGCTGGAAAGAATGCATCCAATGAAACAAGACAATGAGGAGTGCTATTCACGTCATCAAATATATCCAGGGTGAGAGAAATAGTAATCTGTTATAAGCCAAAAAAGCATCTATAGAATAAAGGAAACAAAATCAGCTATGTAGTGAAATATATTTAAATTATATATGACTTGACATTAAATTGGAAGGCTGAAAGTAGGTAATTATTTTTAAATATGGCACCAAATTAAGAAACAGTTGGTATTTGCAAAGAACAGATGTTAAAGATCATTATTATAACCACTGGCAATATTGTATCTTATAATATGCAATATACTAGCACAAAATAGCATAGAAGGAAAAGTAAACCTCTGTTGAAAATATTCAGTTTTATGAACAAAAAGCTGTCTTTACTAGTATTAATTGAGATCCTGAAAATATTGCACGTGCCTTAAGTACTCTAAAAGGGTCATACTTTGCTTATAAAAGGATAAGTAGAATAAAAGTTCACCAAACTCTCTGAATAAAGCAAGAAACATAAGGAACTGTGAGAGTGATACCTTATGTAGTGCTAAGTGGAAAAGAGCTTCTCACATCTGTAATGGAGCAGATGACAAACATCGTTACTGTGAACATCCGTATCAGCATCTGAGTTACACACACATTTGAGCAGAACCAAGCTACTACTCCCAACGGGAGATGTCACTGCCTGCTTCCAGCCATGGAAAAGAACAATGTTTCATGTACCCTGTTGTCAATACAGTGTTTTGGAGTCCATGGGACATTCAATGGAGACATTAAAGGAAAGATATAAAAGTTTAAACCAGCTATGTAGCTCACAGCTTAGGCAGCTAATATATAAAACAGGAAGAAATTACTGACCAGAAAACAAATATGCATATAAAACCTCCAGAAGAGTTTCCAGAAAAAGAAATTAACCCTGTTTAAACATAGACTGTGTCCTAACCTCAATAATACTGGTGTAGATTGTAGGGTAGAGAGGGTAGTTTTTGTTTTGTTTTGGTCTTTTTTTTCTGGAGCAAAAGGACTGCCAAAAGATGGAAAAAGACATGAGCTTTGAGAAAGACGTCCTGATAATGGTCCTCCTTGATTCTCCCTTCTGTTGTTTGCTTTTTTGTCTCCCTAACATAAGCTTACAAAGAAGAGATTATCTGGAGAAAGCATGCTGCTCGTTTTTGTTAAGGATAGCAGCAATAACTTCAGTACACAGATTAGGAAAACAGATAAATTAAAAGCCTGGGATTTTCAGACACTAAAAATATCTTCTACAGCTTGAACTTGAGTTGGTAGTCCCAAGATGTATTTTAATGGTGCTGCTTATTATACTTATATTTTATTTGCTCCTTTCCTACTATCTAATAAGGAAATTGAAACTGCAAGGATAAAAAAGACAGAGGGAAAGACATACATAATGTAATTCATACAAAAGTGCTCTAAGTGGCTCATTTAGATATAGTTTTGACATATGGGCTAAATTAAGACTTTAAATAGTGTAATACATCTTTTAATGCAAAAGAAATAGTATAAATGGGACTCAATTAATGAGCGGAAAATGTAAAAGACATTCTGGAAAAGCTATAAATTGCTTACTAAAATAAACCAGCAAAATTAATAGATAATGACTCTTGCAGCTCACTGTCATGTCCTCTTAACCACAACATCCATCAGGAAAAAAAACATGCTTAGACCTAGTTATTTTACTTATTGAAGCTGCATGAGTGAACACTCTGATGAGGGTAATTGAAAGTCTCTTAAATTGCCAACACAGAGGTAAAGCAGGACTTCAGAAACACACTAAAAACAAAAGTTAATCCTTCCAAGCCCCATGTGTTCACACATGGCTCCCTGCTTCTGAAGTGAAAAAGAGGCATCTATCAGCGAGGCATGAATCCTCAGGGTGAGGGGGTGGCTTCTGGTCTCTGCACTAAGCAGGTGTTGCCTCCTCCCAGGCTGCTGCTCCTGCAAGAGGTGCTGGCCTGCAGATGGAAGGCACAGCCATGGCACAGCAGGCAGCCCTGGCGGAACAGGGAAAGGCAGAGAGAAATGGGCAAAGGACAGGTCCCTGCCTCATCCGCTGGAACTGCTGTGCCAGTTTTCCTTCCAGGGAGGAGGGGAACAAGGCAACAGGGCACTGCACTGTGTGTTTCGCCACAAAATTATTAAGACAACAGAAATTTTTATTTCCTTTCCTGTAACTGTTGATGTTATCACTATTGCCATCTTTTGAGATAAATTATTCATTTCAGGCTTCAGCAGTTTTATTTCATGTTCACAGAGGAAAAACTGATGAGGTGTTGTGATTATTTATATTACTGCTGGGGATGGTGACTTTAACTCTGATATTCCAAACCAGTGTATAGCTCTGCTTTGCAAAATGTACATGTGACAGTTACCATGTCATCTTTGATTAGTGAGCTACCATTTAGCCCTAAGAACAGAAGTTATTGTGGGGGTTTTTTTATTAGATGAATATGAATAATGCAAAATATTAAGGCAATTTCTGTTCTTTGATTTGCTTGTATGAAGACCTTTCCTTGTTACCATACTTTTAATTACTTCTAAGACAACCTAGTCGAGCACGTTCTACCACTCTTAGCAGTGCCCTAGACTCTGATGAGGTTTTGTGTATTTTTACTAAATTTATCTGGTGTCTGCCATAACTACAGTTCTAGGGTGGTTTTTGGTTGGTTTTTTTTTCCTTCTTGATACTTAGCATACACATGGTACTTTTGATTATTAATTTATATGTCATTTACTAAAACATTCTTTCTGAGGTTGCTAGAATGATCTCACTTATTGTTTAGCTTGTATACATCTTCAAATATTTATAATTTTCCCCATTAATTTTTTTCCAGTTCTATTTTGCATACTGTCGGAATTGGTCATCTTTCTGACCTTTCAAAGAGGGGCAGCAGAAAACAGAAGTTCCATCAATATAAGTAAATCAGACACCACATAGTCCCCACTTTCAGAGTACACTTTGTGATCCAAAGGGTCCTTAGTCTGAAACTCAGCAATTGATAGAGGAAGTTGCTTTGGA
The DNA here is from genome assembly GCA_013397955.1 of Grantiella picta. Lineage (NCBI taxonomy): Eukaryota > Metazoa > Chordata > Aves > Passeriformes > Meliphagidae > Grantiella > Grantiella picta. Next base: position 43,668 of record VZRM01015740.1, read on the forward strand.
CAGGAAAGCTGGGCCATGGCCTTCAGTAACTTTTGGTGGCAATATACATTGATATCTGTCTTCAAAGCTTTTCAGATTTGACAAACTCATCTTTTCACTGACATTTATCAAGTGGAAATATTCACATAATTTCCAGTCATCTTGTAAGCCATTCAGCTCACAGTGGGCATTGCAGGTGTTTTAAAATGAGGGTGGCTTTTGTGGGGACCTCAAGGGATGTTGGCAGGGGGAGGGACGGAGGGCAGTATTTTTGCAGTGATTCTGGAGCAATTTTACAAATTTAGAGAGAAATATGACAACTTATAAGTATGTGATGAGATGCTTGGATATATTATCATCTGAAGAGAGAACAATCAGAAATTAAACACTCATGATAAACCTATAACAATATGGACATATGGAGGTCTTAATCTATGCATCCTGTTTCTATGAGCTACAGATATCTTTGCCCAGAATAAAGATCAGGTCACATATGTATATTTGCTTTCTTGTAACTGCACACATGCATAGACCTGAACCTTTTTATCTGTAGTTTATCATAGCCAATTTATTTGCATCATTTGGCTTTGGTTGCACTTTAATAATTTCGCATATAAAGCAAACATTCATTTTTCTGTCTGTTTTGGGAGCTTCACCAAATGAACTAATATCAATATTAATTTTGGTCATTTACACAGGGATAAACAATGCAATGATTTAGATACAAATTGGCAGAGTGGCAAAATATGATTGAGGCCAAATATTGGAATGAGACTCTTGAATGGAGGGAAAATGCAAGTTTTTTTAAGAAAATTTAAAGATCAAAATGAGGGTAATATTTCAAGAAAATTGATAGAAATAGATATAGATCATTACATTGGAATGCTTTTGAACCACTCAGGCAATAAATTGTGCTATGGATAAGGCTATAGATCCACAGAACTGAGGAAAATCTCACCATGCAGAATATTTTGAAAAGCCTACACAGTTATTGGGGTGTTTAATAAAGAAGAGCCTAATCATGAAAGGGCAGTCTGTTACAATATATTATTGTTTTTTAAATACTGAAATCTACTAAGAACACAGGAAAAAAAGGAGAAGCGATATATGAAGGAATAGGACAAGGGATGCACTGTAATCTCCATAGGCAGGACAAAAACATAGTGAATGTTATTCTATATGAGACAGCATGAGTATATATATCAGGGGAATAAACCTAGCAGTGAGACTAGGTAAGTGTTATTGGAGTGCTTATGAGTGAGAATGTGCAAGTGTTATTTCTTGATTGTGAACTTCTAGGCATTGAGTTAGGGGTGATTTATACAAGATTTTACAATGTGATGTAGCAAAAAAAAGTTTGAGGGGGATGGAGGTCTAGATGCAGCAGAGGAGATATGTCATAATATTTGGCTTTTAGGCCAAACTATTGAAACATCTGTCAGCAATGTCTTAAGTTCAGCTGATTCTGCCTTTTGGTAAAGGAATGATCTAATGATGCCTTAAGGTCCATTCCAGCTTTATTTTCTAAGATACCAGGGGCCTCAGGTATGAGGTTATCTTAACATCATGTCTTTAAATGTCAAAAGGCTGCCAGGACAGTTTGTTCCAAAAGTCAGTTTTCAACAATGTAGTAATTGTCCTTAGCCAATCTTTCTACCTGTTATCCAAGAGTTAGAGATTGATTTATGCTGCATGGATGAACACATTTTCAGTCTTCAGTAGTTTTTAAACCCGTTGAAGGAAGGATCTTTTCTTCCAAAGTTTATTTCTTATACTTCCCTAAATCTTTTAAATCTTCTTATGTCGTTGGCCTCAGAATGTGTCTGTTTTTTTCCATTCTTGTGCCTTTGTAAGCTCTCATCAACATCAGATAGACTGGCACCGCACCAGAACTGGTATAAAGACAGTGATTTTGATTTGCACTAGTGACTACAGCAGCTGGACCTCATATGAAACTGTTCCCATTCTGACTTGATTATAAAATGTGTAAAAACATGACACTTTCAATTCTTGCTAGATCATGAAGACAGTCTAGCAAGGACTAACCTCAAGTTTTCTGTTTACATCCAGTCTCCGTTTCTGAAAATCAGTGAAATAGAACAATCAATAATTTTTCTTCCTTCAGAGAATGTAATTCAGTTCTGGCTTAAGGTAATTAAGAAACATTCCTGAGGCTTCAGATGCTGGCCGTCAGATAGGAATTACAGTTTTAGGAATCTGTCAATGCATGTGCCATTCCCTCCTGCACAGAATTAAGTAACTATGTCAAATCAACCAAACAAAAGAGAAAGCTGGGAAATTTGCTTCACATATTTACTAAAATAAATCTATTTTTACACCACTAAATATTTGATAGTGGAGTAGTGATGTCAGAACATGAGGCTGATTTTTAATATGCAAGTAAGTTTACCCATTTTAAACCAAAGACCTTGCACTACTCCCAAATGCTTTTTTTGCTCGAAGATAAATAGCCTAATGGCACTTATGGAATATCCTAAAGTGCTTTACATCAACAAAAGTTACTATCATAGGTATTTGAGTGAATTTTTACTTCACGTTAAATTATTATTTATGTCATCCCTGCAGATATATGACTCTTCTACAATGTATTTTCATTAAGATTTAATAGTTATTCCTAATGAGTTGGCTTCTTTCTTTTTTTGCAGCTTTTTCCCTGTAGTAAAACTTGTTACTAGAAAAAAACCTGTATTTTTAAAATAGCATGCCTCGGTGACTTTTTTTTTAGTGAAGAGTGTTTCTGAGCAGTTAGCAGCCCATACTTAGGAGATGATATCTCATAAAGGTTGGAGTACTCTCTATTTTTCATGTGGTAGTATAATAAGGAACAACATGACAGGCTGGGAGTAAGAACCTTGAAGTGATAGCTAACTGCATAGAAATGAAAAATGGGGGGAAAGAAGTTGAGTGACCTTGCTCTGTCATATGTGTGTCATACTCCCAGACCAATGATCAATTCTAGCAGGACACAGGCACTTGCCTTAGTGACCTCAACTTGCTGGTGCTGGTGGGAGTCAGTTACTACTGCAAAGAACAAAAAGAAGAGGTGGACTGATGATAAATAGCGGAGAACAGAGGGAGAAAAAATAAAACAGTTGGACGGAAATCTCCAGACACCATGAATCCTTGGAGAAGGACAGTTGGCCGAGTAAATGTCATATTTGCTGAGGTTTCTTTTCTTTCCTTCTTTCTTCATTTCTTTCTTTCTCTTTCTTTCTTTCTTTCTTTCTTTCTTTCTTTCTTCTTATGTTTTATTTTTTCTGCAGTTTTATGAGGCTTTGTTTTTTTTCTGACAATTAGCATATTTCACATTTATGTACAGCCTACCAGGCTTTCTGAATTGTAAAAATAAGAATTATTCCAATGAAAGAATAATTAAATTTATCACTTACATGTCTCTGACACAGAAGTCAAACAAAGAAATAGCTTAGCAATTCACCGCAATACTCTGCAAAGGAAAGGAAACTTGCTTTGCAAATTGACTAGAGATCATATCAGATACAAGATGAAATAGCGAAACTCTTATTGTGGGTTTCAGAAGACTGTGGGTCTTTTTGAACTCCAACATTGTCTGGGAGATAAGTGAATAATAAACTTGTCCCAATTTTCTACATTGTCTAATCTTTCCATTGTGGGCTTGATCCAAAGTAGAAACCTCATAATTAGGATACTTTTTATATTAATTCCATTTTTAAAGCAAGAACAGAAACCAAGGAACAATTCACTATGTGAATATTTAATTGCTTCTTGTGTGTAAGTTGAAAGCAACCCCAAAAGGAGTGATCCAAGCTAGTGAAGTATAAAGTAATGATAAAATTTAATAGAAATATGTTGATATTGATAAAAATAGTGATAAAGACATAAAATATGAAGATATAAAGATAGATGTAAAGTTATAAAGAAACAGAACAAAATACACACATTCCTTCCATAGAAGAGAGTTTTCTTCTCCCATGGGTGTCCTATGAGAAATCTCATGGGGAAAATCCTAACTCTATTTTAATGTCCAAGACAGGTTCTAATGTTAATATTCTAAAATCCTTTATATTTTCATACTGCTTTAACATTATTCTTTAATTCTCCCTTGCGTTCCACTCTCTTGAACATGATGCTCAAAAAGAATATTTTATTTCAGCATAAAGGAAGGCTTCCCACTTGAATGCTTTATACTGAACAAAATGTCGATCCATGTAATTCTGCTTGCTGAATATAATCATGAAGTACTGTACATGCTTGTTGGGTTTCTCTAATTGAGCAAACATGAATTAGCATGAGCATGGGCTATAGTCTTCTAAAATGTTGTTATGGGTGATTTGCACATTATATCTTTGACTGTCACTTGGTCTCCTCTCTGGTGGTTATCCCCTCTTTTTCTGCACTCATTAAATAGAGAAAGCCTGGAGTAGCACTGGGAGACCATACCCTCTGCCAAGCAGCATGTCTCTGCCCTGGAGGATGCTGAATAGTACATTTGAGACAGTTAGGAGGACAGATCAAAATCTATGCTCTTATTGGCTTGCCAAGGGTACTTACACCCTCGCCAAGCACATGAGGGTTTTGAATATGCTCTCTTATTTTTCTTTAATGACCCTTTCTCTGCCTGTAAAAGCTGCAACTATATCCTGCTCTGTATTCAGTTTTGTGGCAGAGTAATGTTTAGGCTTATATAAAAAACAGTTATGGAAATAAAGTAAGTGCTAAGATCTTGGAAATACATGGACACACGCAAAGACACATCCCTGTGCATACACACGTGCACATGTATTTGCATCCAAAATCAATTTTGCTACAAGATTTGTTACTTCCTCCTGCAAACAGAAAAATAGAATTTCACACATTTCGTCTTGAACATGGCAAAGATCACTTAGCCAAAATATGGACTAAAGGTAAAGATGCATGAATCATGTGGAAGTTGCCTGCCTGTATCATGGAAGTGAACTGTTATCAGTGTGAGCAGATATCAGTATTATTTGACTTACTCTGCTGGTCTTTTTTTGCCGAGACAAATAGAGTGGTAAATGTAATAAACTAAATTTTTATTATATGAGAAGAGAAATAATATCAAGATCTTGTTGAAGTATAAACCCCATAAGATAGAGCTTTCATCTCTCCTAAAAGATGGACTCTAGAAACAGGAGAAAAAATGCAAGTGCTAAAAAAAAAAAGAAACAGAACAAAGGTGCAGGGGTGGGGGGAGAGGATCAGCCCTGCTGAGGTGAAGGTTCATTTTTCCCTAAGAAAAAGCAGCTCAGCAAACTGTGGCAGATGTCACCCTGACAGGGTAAGTGGCAAGCGGCCATCTCAGCTCTGCTTGTAACTTCTTTCACAAGAGTCAAGCTGTTTTTTCCACTCCATTCAGCATGTTTGTGAGTGCTGGGTTTGTTCAGAAGACAAAAAAGGGCAAGAGCTCTAGAATTCAATAAAAGGTCAGAATGGCGATCTTTTTTGCAGGGTTGGGCTTCCTTTTATACTGTGACATCTGTGGCCATTACCAGAACAAATTAGAGCAATTCAAACCACCAGCAGGAAAAAGTGGGTTTTCTGTTTTTCCTACAGCAGGGCTACAAATTTGAGAACCAGAACTGAGGCTCCCAAGGACTCAGCATAGCAATAGATTTGCCACACTTGTTTCACAGATTCATATGGCAACAAATGTAATCAGTGATTAAGCTAAAGATGCCCACCCTTCAGCGCAGCCTCCACAAAAGGAAGAGAAGAAATAATTACACTGATGAGTTTGCACTTCATTTTCAGCCTGTTACAGCATGAAGTACTAATAGTTCCAAGGAGGCATGCAGCAGAATAAAGAGCACACCTCCTCTTCCTGTCTGGCATTTTAATATCAGTGAGTAATGTAATTCTTTTTTATTCCCTATCCTCTGAAATAATACTGCATATTTAACTTGTAGGTAAGGATGAGGCCTCCTTCGATTATTTAGAACATCAAGTCAGTTACTGGTGTTAAATATTTTGAATATTTGTCCAACTTTAGGCTTTAGTGTTCATATCCTTTGCCATTTTACCCTATACTTAAATAGAAACAAATTCTTTCTACTGCCTGCAAACAGGAGAGCTGCACAGTTAATACATCTTCTAGGTACATTAGCTGCAGGCAAAACCGGGTCTTACACATGTAATCTATACTTGTTAGTGGGACTCTGTTCAACGGTAAAACAATTCATTGTGTCAGATTGGACTGAATCTCACTTTCAGGAGACTTTCACAGCTTTTATTGTTAAAACCTTTCCCCTGTAAGAATTCAATTTTCATTTTGATTGTATAAGCTCTTTTTTTTTATAGAATATACCTTGCCATGATTCAAGCAGAAAAAAAATACATCTTGATGAGGTTGAGCAGAATTGTGTGCGCAGTACCAAGGTCCTTGCTCCATTAATAGGAAATATCTCAATATGAAATATATTATGCTGCCCTCTGTTAACTCAGCATTTGCAAAAATATTCCCTTCAGGCACCAATCTCACCTTCAGGCTGAGAGTCTATTCTAACATGTCCCTGACGTCTTGATATTGGGCTGATGGCCAGCAGATAATGCCATTTGCTTGTAGTGCTGAGGGGACTTAGGGTACTCCAACTATAGACACACAGAATGGCTTGGTTTTGAAAGGACTTTAAAGATTATCTAATTCCAACACTTCTGCCATGGGCAGAGACAGCTTCCAATAGATGAATTTGTTCCTCAGAGCCTCATTCAGCCTGGCCTTGAACATTTCCAGGGATGGTGTAAACACAACTCCACTGGACAACCTGTTCCAGTGTCTCACCACTTCCTCAGTAAAGAATTTCTTCCTAATATCTAATCAAAACCTACCCTCTTCCATTTAGAAGCCATTCTCCCTTGTTCTGTCACTAAACACTCTGGTGAAAAGCCCCTCTCCAGCTTTCTCATAGGACATCCTTAGGTAGTGGAAGGCCACAGCCAGGTCTCCCTGGTGGCTTCTCTTCTCCAAGCTGAAATGCCCCAACTCTCTCAGCCTGTCTTTGTAGAAGAGATATTCTAACCCTCTGATCATCTTCATGGCTCTCCTCTCCTCTTCAATGTACTGTTTCTCTCAAACTGCAGATTATTTGACCAACTACTGTCCTTATAGAAGTTTTCTGAATAGATATATAATATAAAAAGTAAGCAATTGAAAGTACATCTCTTAGAACACCACAGGCACCCTCTAAATAGAGAGGATCCATTTATTCATGCTTTGTTATTAGGAAGAACTGTCCTCAGTGCAGATTGAGTAGGATTGAAGGATCTAAAAGTTGAGTACCATTGGCACTAGAATTAATAATGAAGTCTTCTAACTCTACCAATAATAGCAACTTTTTATTCCTGCCTTTTATATCCTCACTTGCAATTTTTAATTTTCCATAATTGTGATCTCATGAACATAACATGTATTACTTAGTTCATAGGGGCAGGGTGCAAAGTTTTCACCCTGCAGTGTATTACTTCTTATCTGCCAATGTTTTCTCATTACATCATCTTCAAGAAGACATGTGGTTTTCTCAACAGAACCCTTGATACTGAAGGACATCGGTCATCAAACAGATCAAAAGCATTTTGAAAAATGCTGTTGGGAAACTTGTAAATGCTTCCCTATCATCTAGATTGATATAATAAAGGGGAAAAAAATTACTGGTTATCCAGAAGACTTCTAACATCCCTTTAAGATGAAAACTTCTCTACATAGAGATGGTCCACAGTTACCTGCCATCAGAATGGGGTGTCCGTCTTTTTTATGGTGTGTCATGTTCAGTAGGACCCTCAAGTATGAGAGTAGCACTGGATAAAAGAGGTTTTTTCTCTGTAGGAGTTAAACCACTCTTCTGAAGAGCAGGGAGTTGGACTCAGTGTTCCTTATGGTTCCTTTCTAATTTAAGACACACTATTTTTCTAGGAAGAGATTATACTTTGTATAACTTGCAAGTTGAATTACTGTAACTACTTTTTGTTTTGTATGTTCGCTTTTAATAGAGCTGAACATAACTTGTGGAAAGATTAATTCAAGCCTGTTCTGATGGCATTTTATTATAAACCCACTATTTTACATGCTATTTCATAAAAGAACTATCAGAACAAATATTTGAGACCTAGTTAACAGGAAGCACCTCTTTTCTCACAAAAAGAATAGCGCTAAACACAAACCAAGAGTTTCACCACTAAGTATCTAATATTGACTTGCCAGAATAAGTCAAGCTGACCTTACACATGCAAATACAGAAACAAAAATTGAATTTACCCAGATATGATCTGTTTATCCATTCATCCTATGCAAAGGATGTTACTATGTCACTAAGATTAATTTGGCCCTTGACAACACATGGGATTACTATAATGAGCTATCCAAATTATCAAAGAGATTCAAGCACTTCAAAGATTTTAAAAGGGCACTGTCCCACTAAAAGGGACTTGAGCTGAATAAAACAGTCCCCAAGTTGAGAAGTTTGCTTTTTATTTAGTACAAGCTGTAGCATCACCTGTTTATAGCAATCAAAAGTTTTTGTTTCAGGTGACACCTAAAAGAAAACCCCATGTCCTATGGTTAACTTAATCTAAATAAAAACCATCTTAACATAGTAGACATCATTCCTATATTGCTTATTTACTGATGTATACCTTACCTCTTTGGAAGTACTCAGGAAAATGCCGTTTAGAATCAGTAGCAGCACAAGCATATATAGGACTTTGAGAGAGTTGCATTTCACAGAGCATGTTTTTACCTAGAGGCATTTACTTAATGAAACTATTTATTTCAGAGTCAATATTCCTTGTCTTTATTGTTTCACAGGAATATACAGATTCCTGCAAATAATTAATATCAGTGAGCCTTGAGGAAAGAAGCAAAACTATCTAGAGTCTCCTTTACGCTAAATCACTTCATGACTTTTGACAGTGACAACTTCCTTAGCAAAAACTGTTTTAGGATACTTGTTTTACGTATTTGTTTCACATTGAAACTGACATTCATTCTCCTTTTGCTGCAAAGTACCATACACTTTCCGAGCATACTGACAGAATGTGAATCATATTCAAGGTTGATAACACACTTTGCTGCTCAAAATACATGCCAACCAAAATAGAACACTATTAAGTTCTTTCATCTAGCCTTCCTCCCAGCTATTCCACTTTAAACAGATGACTTTTAAATGTTCTGTAATTAATGTTAAGCTGGTCTAGTCAAAGTAGAGGAAGAGATCCTGACATGATCGATATCACACCACTCTATTCTCCAAAGCTGAATCAAATGACCTGTGAAAAGTACTTTCTATTTTTATAGCTGTATACCTTCATACCTGAAGACAGTGAGCAGAAAGTATAACCTGCATCTAAAATGAAATGGCTTGTCCATCAATACTCAAAACTAAGATTCCCAGCCTGGGTAGTTACTACAACCAGTAAAGCAGAAATACAATCAACAGATGAATCATGCTCAGATTATAAAACTAAAATGCAGGGATTGAAAGGAATGCATATGTTGTATTAAAATAAAATTATTTTAAATTAACTTTTACATTAATCGCTTACTCATGCTTACTGGAACACTATACTGCAGAGCTTACTGAGACATGGAATCATAAGATGTTTTCAGATATATAATTATCTCCTTCCTTATTGGTAGAAATAGTTCTAAAAGTGTTTTCCATTTTGTTTTATCTTTTTTCCCCCCCATTATGTACTCTGAGTGCATTGATTCTCTCAGGGAAAACCCAAGCTATATGCCTTTACGTGCAGAAAGATTTTTGTTATTCACCAGAGTGGATAACCAGGATAATTGTGAGTGTAAAGGTAAAGGCTTGTATAAAGACAGGGCAACAAATCTCAGCTGAGATATTCTGGGTCAGGTCACTTTTCCAAGGGTAGAAATAACTCTCCTTTCACCCTTAGTACATAGAGTCAAGGTTTCCCTTCTCTAATGCCTGAGAAACACATCTGCCTGAACACAAGGTTTTTTACTGATTTGTTGTAGAATATCACAATAATGGTCATTAAGCTGCCTCTCACAGAGAAGAAAAAGCAAATCTGTAATTCTTTGTTCTGTATGTGCAGTGCAGCAGTCATACACTGTCTTCATAACAGTAGCCTGGCACAAAACCAGCCAAGTTTCCCTCTGGGCTTACAGTCAAACATTTTGTACAAGCTAACAATAGAAAATGATTTCATAGGCACAGGGTCTGCCCTGAGCTCACCCAGAGGCTTAAAGTCATTCTCACAAGCTCCCTGTTCCACTCCGTCCTTTCCCCCTTGTGCCCTTCCTTGACATCCAGAACACAAACCATCCTGACTACATTTGATATTTACATGAAATTTTCTCTTGCCTGCAACTGACAGATTTTCAGTGTCTTTAAACACTTAGCCGGAACCTCTGTAGGAAAAATTGGAATTCTGAGACCCTACATAACATACCGTGAATTTGTATAGTAGGATAAAAATACAGTAACTTCTTCAAAATAATTTTCTGTTTGGAAGAGCATACTTCTTTTAAATGAGGCTCAGCCTTTGGATTGCAGGTGTAGATTGTAGTGAAGATGCTGGATGCCAGAAAGGGCCCTCCTAAAACTTCAGTTCTCACCTGACAGCAGCTGTACACGGATTCAGTGCTGAGTCACACAGGTCCCACTTCCCAGACATGACTGCGAGTTGTTACTGGAAGAGACTGTCTTTCACTTCAAGGAAAGTAAAATGAAAAGTGGGATTTTCCAGCTAGTAAAGCACTAGCCAAGAACTCAGGCACTTGGTCTTATAATGTGATACATGATAGAACTTGCCTCTTTTATGTGTCACAGAGGTGTTCTTCACTGCTTTCTAAATCTAGGAGCTGTGTACTGCCTGGCTAGAGTCATGGGGCTGGGAGAAACTTCCCACGGATATTTGTGGGATCCAGACAGCCACTCCTATGCAGCAGGTTCATACATCAAAAGAAAAATGGGAATCCTTTTCCATCATGGTCCTTTGCAAATTCATTTCTCTGTTTTAATTTCATGTGTCAGAATTGGGGAAGTAGTGCCCAATGTATATTTTACACTGTCAGTGGTGAAGTGAAAATTTCGAATGCTTAAAAAGAGGGCAATGCAAACCTTTTTGAGATTGGCTATCAGATCCAATGGGGAATCCAATAAAGTTTTCATCAAAGTTTTGTGTTGGTGGGTTGTTTCCTTCCTTTTGGTGTGTTATTTTGCTTTTGTTTTAAATCTGCCTATCCCAAGAACTCTGGAAATTTCAGAAATATGACAGCTTCTCCTTTAAGGAACAACTTCAGCCTCCCAGAATAGTTCTGGTTTTAGCAAATAAGGGTATAATTTTTATTATAATATTTCATAGATAAAATTTTCTTCCCAATTTCTTTAAGTCTATATAAAAAAGAGGTATTTAGCAATGAACTATGTCCCAGTGTGTGACAGTTTTTTATCTGCTTCAGTGACAAAGACTGAAACCATGATTAGATATCTTAAATGTGTTTCTAACACAGATTTGAGATTATCCTTAATAAGTGGATATATTTTATCTTAAATGTGTTTCTAACACAGATTTGAGATTATCCTTAATAAGTGGATATATTTTATCTTCCAGGTTTGTAGAAGTAATCTGTAGTGCTTAGCTGAAGACCTTTGTGTACTGTCCCATCTTTTTTCCCTTATCTTTTATATAGAGAAAGAATAAAAATAAACTTCAATAACACATTTAGTTTTCCTTTGCAAGTTTTCATTTTACCATGCTTCTTGGTTTTCTCTCTTCTCCTTTTCCAGTATTTATTTTGCTTCACCTCCTTGAGAATCTCTTAAATTCAAGGGGCAGAAATGGGGGAATTGGTGTTTATGGCTTGTTTTGCATCCCACTACTTTTCCTCTGGTTTTATTTATACAGCATGGTTTTTGCATATTCATATGGCCTTTTACACAGCACTGGCACAGTAGTTCAAACACATTTGTAATACACTCCACAGAATTTCCAGTAGCTGCTGCTATTTATAGTAAGTGTTGATGCTAAGTCTTTGGAATTACTGTGAAACAAAAAGGTTGTTTTGTTTGGGTTTTTTTTCCCAAGCATTTCTTGGAATGATGGCTATTTTCCACTCAAACTGGAACATCTAAGTGTGCTTTCAGACAGGATGTCCCAGTTTCCTTCCCTCACACTGCACACTACCAAGAGGCATCAGTGATGAACACATAGAGTGGAAGGCAAAAAACTGTGCTAATTTGTTCGTGGACTGAAAAGCACTGTAAACCTGTAGAATCACACTTGATATATATCTTAGAGGGGAGAAGATTCCAAGGAAAGTGAAAAAGGAAAGCTATATGTAGGTGTTCTTTATGACCATATGATGTATATGGTGAAAAAAGGAAGAATGCATATGTTTTAATTATATTTACAATCAGAATATAAAATTTGATTAGAATCCATATTATTTGTAAGTTTTGTTCAAGTTAGACTGAATTCTCAGCTGTGAATGGTACAGACTTGGCACAAAGAAAACAAAATATGTCATGTATTTAATTGAGCACCCTTGCCTTAACACTGCAGAATTGCTGTGAGAGATTTTGTGGACTTTGAATCCCAGAAGCCATGAGTTTTCTGGTTCTGTGTGTGGACATTCTCTGCTTCTGCCTGAGGAACATAAGATATGAGCTTCCCCTAGTACTCTGTTAATCCTTTGGCACCAAAGTGCCCAGAATGAGTAGGCCTTGGAAATAAGGTTTGCCTTCCCCAGACAGCTCCAGCAGCTCTGGCTGAAGATTAATTTTTTTCTTTACAATAAATGTTTTTAAGAATTTGTGACAGGTATGAGTATTGTACGTACAGGCATTTTGCTCATACTGAAAGCAAACTGCTGTTAGACTATATGTCAGACTACATAAGAATAATCAGGCAGAACCAATAAACAACAACACACCTTTACCTGACTTAGTGGTCTCATTGCTCTGAATTGTTCTGGGATACTTCTGAGAGAATACTCTTATGTCTCCTCTGCATTTCAAGGATTCTCTAAAATAAAATATCTTCTGTACTTCATAGAATCATACAGTCACAGAATGTTAAGGGGTTGGAATGGACCTTAAAGATCATGTAGGCTCAACTCCCCACCACGGACAGGGACATCTCCCACCAGACCAGATTGCTCAAGGCTTTATCCAGCTTGGCTTTGAACACTGCCAGGGCTGGGGCATCCACAACCTCCCTGTGTGACCTGTTCTAGTGTCTCAACACCCTCACAGTGCAAAATTTCTTCTTAATATCTAACCTAAATGTTCTCTTTTTTAATGTGTACCCATTACTCCTTGTCCCATCACTACAGTTTCTAATGAAAAGCCCCTATCCATCTTCCCTGTAGTCTCCTTCAGATACTGGAAAGTTGCTTTGAGGTCTCCATGCAACTTTCTCTTCTCCAGGCTAAACAGCCCCAACTTTCTCAGCCTGTCTTTGCAGGGGAGGGGCTCTAGTTCTCTTATCAACTCTGTGGTCCTCCTTCTGACTTGCTCCAACACTTCCATGTCCTTCTTATTTTGGGAACACCAGTGGACACAGCACTCCAGGTGGGGTCTCACAGGCACAGAGTAGAGAGGAAGAATCACCTCCTCCAACTTCCTGGCCACAGTCCATTGGATGCAGTCCAGGATTCCATTGGTTTTCTGGGCTGTGAGTGCACGTTGCCGGCTCATGGTGAATTTTTTGTCAACCATCACACTCAAACCTTTTTCTGCAGGGCTGCTCTCAATCACCTCTTGGCCCTTTTTTCTTTTGTCTTCTTTGGTCTTATAACTAAACAAGATAATCATTGTACCTCCTCTCCTCCTTAAGAGGATAATCTCCCAAATGCAAGAAATCAATAATTTTATTTTTTTCCAAAACATTCTTTGTGAATTCGTATATTTTACCCATTTTGTCTCATTTCCCAAGTAATGTGTTTCTGCCATTTTCTGTCCTACAAGTTTTCACAGCTCAAGTTCTAGTCTCACAAAAGTTATATTCCCTCTGAGACAGATGTTGTAATAATCCCTTTGAGAGTGCACTGACTCCCAAGGGCATCACTGCTGCCTGATGTGAACACAGGCATGATGATTTTTTTGTTCCTGGTCCCAGGAAGATTTGTTTCAGCTTCTCTTTGCCAACAGGAACTTTCAAACTTTCTAAAACATTTAATGATACAACAGGTAAAACATAAATGAATGGAACTTCACAGCCTGTATCTGATCTAATAAACTGTGTTGGTTCATTGGTTTGATTTGCTTTGCAGGGGAAGCTGAGGGTGATCTGAAGTTTTTATCGCTGGCTGCTTCATTCTCTTACATATTTGGATTGCATGGAATTCAATGTTTCAAAATATGCCATCAGGGGCATATTTCTAGCTTATTTCTAGCCATCCAAACACAAACTATGCTGCTAGATTTCTTTGGTTTGTAAGAGTGCTTCAATTTATTCTTACTTATCACAAAATCCACTAGCCAGAGGAGGAAAGTTCATGCCAGAAATCAATCTTAGTTTTCACACTTATAATAACTAGGCACTGAAATCCTTTAATCAATATGCTGTTGAGCTCTGCAAGTCTTTAACATTAGACTGAGAACCTTTCTAAAATAAATTTTATTGCTCCACCAGATGTTACCTATGCTCGTAGAGTGAAATACTACGTAAAAATGTAAAACCTAAAGGTATATGTAAGAATTATGGGATAAAATCTGTCATCTGAAAAGGTTAGTTTAGGTGGCCACAGTGGCTAGAAATTGATTAAAAAATAAGGATGCCTTGACATCTCTTTTCAACCTGGTCAGTCTTACCTTTGAAGAGAACTTTAAAGGGGCTACAGAAGTTGCACTCCACACCACAAAAATAATCCTTTATTTGGAGTCAATCTGAGCCTCTGTTGAGAATGACCTTAAAGTAGCTTTTCAGAAAGAGTGAATAACTGCAATACTAAGATAACATTAGTAAAATATGATATATATGAGAAGTAACATTTCAATTCATACAGCTTTATTCTCACTATTGATTGTTAACTAGTCATGTTCTGAGCTGTATAAATTTATTTTAGTCCTCCCTGATTTCCATACATATCAGTTTTTAAGTTCCTGAATAGTAATTTATTCTCTCAGGAGAACATCAACATCAAAAGCTACTTTGTGTGTGTGTGCACGTGTGTGTTCATTTGTGCCAAGCAGAGGTCCCATGCAAGAGCAACTAAGTATGAAATTCCTTTCTAAAGTAGATATTTTCTGTAAAAGAAAATACATTTACAATTTTTTCCTTAGTTCTTCTATCAATGGTATTTTCATCTGTGAGGAAATATTGGGTTTTCTCTTCATAGAGGATAGAGGACCTCAGAAAAATTCCAAGCAACCACTTAAATGCCTCAGAACTTTAGGAACCCAGATATCCATAAACCTGAGGAAAGCAATTTTTAAAGTGAACATTGTCCCTCAGGAAAGCAAAAGAAAAGCAATAGGAACATAGAATAGAATCACAGAATCATAGATTTTTCCAGATTTGAAAGGACCTTTAAGGCCACTGAGTCCAACCATTAACCTAACACTGCCAAGCCCACAGTTGAACCATGTCCCCAAGTGTCACCTCTACTTGTATTTTAAATGCCTCCAGGGATTGGCCTTGGCCCATCAATCCAATCTGTTCAAACCCCTCTGCAGAATCTTCCTACCCTCCAGCAGATCAACACCCTCACCCAGCTTGGTGTCATCTGCAAACTGACTGAGGATGCCCTCAATCCTCTCATCCGGATTATTGATCCGAAATGTCACACAGGATCAGCCCCAACAGTGAGCCCAGGGGAACCCCACCAGTGACCAGCTGCCAGCTGGGTGTAACTCCACCACCACTTCCTGGGCCCAGCCAGCCAGCCAGTTTTTTGACTCAGTAAATATTTTTACCCATGCTGTTTAGAGAGCAGAATATGGTTGGTTTGAAATCCAATCCTTGATAGTTGTCTATCATTCAGCTGCTGCTGCTTCAGTTCAAAATCCAAACACGGCAGATCAAATGACACAAAGGATATTAGAAAAATACTGTGCACTCTTGTTCTTAAAACAAAATACAAGATATAGCTATGCTGATTAAGTACTATTATCGAGATTAAACAAGTAGAAGGAAAAACCAAGAGAATAGCAGATGTAGTTACAACAATGTCAAAGGAGAATGCAAATCTGTTTCTTACATTACTAATTTAATTTGTGTTCAGGATTTAGATTTTACTAATGAATATTTTTGTCACATCATCCATCATAGTCTGGCACTAGAGAGAAGGAAGATAGAAAAATTAAAAACCTGCTTGTTACTGTAAACTAAAGAGCATGAACAACATCCATCAAAGACGGACAGATAGAAGATAAAAGTGATTGCTAAAGCCAAGTGATCTACGCTGATTTTCTTTTAAATACCTATTAAAATGCTCTAAATGCAGATACTCTTTCCTTTGGTAAATATTTGTTGTTATTTCTTTTGCCATAGACTGGAAACTGTGAACAGTGATAAATTAGTTGTAAAGGTCTGTAATTTTACTCTAGCTTTTATAAATACATTTACATCTTCTACTGAAGTGCTGTTTTTGTCTCTGATTAGCAGGGATGCATCCTATGTCAGCTGTTAAGTGAGATGTTCTTGCCTTTTCTTGGTTGAGTGAGTCACAGAACAAGACATTGGCCAATAGTGGAGAACAGATACTGAGTAAGAGACCTGCTACAAAATTAGCTGCTGCCAGTGGAAGTATTTTCATTGATTCAGAGGGCTTTAGGTTAAGCTAGAGATCAATTCCTTTATACTCTCAAACCATATATATCTGAGCTTTTACTTACAAAGAAATACATGCATTTATTTCTTAAGAGGTGGTCTGAATGCCAGTCTATTTCTGAACTGGAGCTAATGCAATCATACCCTCAGATTGTGCAGTATCAAAATATATACTAGAATGAATTGCCTTTTAGATAAAATTGCAAAGTATAACATTTCTGATAGCAGTGCTACTGGGCCTTACACAGCAAGTGCAAGGATGATGTAGGAATGTAAAAACCATGCTCTGACACATAACACACAATTGTTTCCTTTGTTTTCTCCTAACAAAGGAAACCCAAATGTGCACAAAACAGAATTCAAGGAGAGGCAACTACCCTAGCTCTACTCAGCAACTGCACCAACAAGCTGAGTATAGCTCAAAAAGAGGAGCTCTTTTGACTATGGAGGAAGGAAGAAAGAAATGTTTTTCTGGAGCTATTCATTTAAAGCAGAGATTAAAAACAATTAGGAGGTTTGAGGACTGAGAGTAGAAGCCAAAGAAACTGCTGTGAGCTTAGCCCATGTTCATGTAATGAAAAGCAGAGGGACAATGTGAAAACAAAAATGAAGACACTTGACAGGAAATTATATTCATTGTAGTCTAGAGAAACGTAATGCACCTAGCAGGGAGAAGAGCAAGTTCATACAAATTAATAGATTTAGAATTTGTTTTCATCTAAGAGGAATAAGATCTATGTGTCAGCTCAGGCAGCATGTTGAACTTGGTTTCTCAATGCAAATAAGTGCTCAGGAAAGCTAACAATCTCTTATTTCATTATGAGAGGGTAGAGAATAATATAAGAAAGTGTGTTAATGTAGGTTGACACTCATTTTCAGTACAGGACTGATTTATACTACATTATCCAAGTTTTATGTCAGCAAAGCTCCATTAAATCCTATGCTATCTCAGAGTACAGATAGACAGCCAGATGCATCACATTTTGTTTGTGGCAAAAGAGTTCATCTCTCAGCAAAAGCATGTTGGTCACTGGCATAGTATTCTCTGTAAGAGACTCTTACCTCTGCAGCTGTTTGCTCTACAAGGTAAAAAATAATCTCCTCAGGTTCTTCATACACTACAAAAATAGGACAAATTTCAAGATCCCTATTTCTGCACTGGGCCTCAGGCCTGCACTAGGATGAATATTCTTGGGTTAACTTCATTTAACTTTGGGCATCTGATTTAGAAATTGGCAAGGTCTTAGATTCTTTGCTGAATATTGAATAATTCTTACAAAAATATTGTTAACACATTAGAAGACAAAATTAAATTTTCAGCCTTTTAAGGTAGGTTTGTAAAGTTAGACCATAAGTTAGGTTTTTATGTAACAATACCACATCAAATTTTCCTGTTATCCCTTGCCAACTATCATATCCTAGTGGTGAAGTTATGTAGAAACCTGAATGACTTAAAAGCTATCTACCTTCAAATGGGAGATAGCAATA
Source organism: Grantiella picta (assembly GCA_013397955.1). NCBI lineage: Eukaryota > Metazoa > Chordata > Aves > Passeriformes > Meliphagidae > Grantiella > Grantiella picta. The sequence goes on from VZRM01015740.1 coordinate 61,896, forward strand.
TCCCGCTTCCCTACCTCTGTTGCTTCAACATTTCTCACTGTAAAACCTTTCCCAACCTTGAGCCATCAAAAAATTATCATCTCTGCAGTAAGTCAATTCAATAAAATAAATCTGGCTGAAAAAAACCCCTAAACCAAAAACAAACCACAAACCACAAAACCCCTCAGCAAAAACAAGAGAGATTTTTTGTATTGTTATGACAAGCAGAATAGGTTTATCAACCCTTTGCTTTTACAGACTCATGTGCATTTGCCTACAAGAGCAGATGTGTCAGAGTGGACACAAAAAAAATTGGGATTGCTGCACAGAGGTGAATACAAATATGAGGTGGGAAAGAAGGAGATGGAGAAGAGAGAGGAATTGAAGCAGGAATGAGAAGGAGATAACCTCTTGAAGTAGCAATGTTGCCTCATTGAGCTACATCTAAAGAAGGGATTGAATCCTACTTTTTGTCATATGTATTTTCTCCCACTTTCATTTTTAAATATGGGATAATTTTGATTAAATTACCACATAAGTAACACATCATAATTACTGTGTAAGTTGCACTTTACCAATTTTTAACACAATTATCTACCAAAAGAAGGAAGTCTGAATAGTGCTTATGCTTAGTCACTTAATCAAAACAGAAGTTAAATACAGCTATCTCTAGTGCTTCCCAGAATGGTTGGCATTTGCTAGTTTTCTTGAAAATGGAGCTTTATACAAGTTGTGTTTCTGGGGTTAGAGGAACTACATGGCAGTAACAGATTCTTAACCCAAGACTGACAGAGAGAGAAGTCTGTATCAAACATATTCATATACCAATAAAATAAAAGAAATATTCTGCTTTTCTCTGCCTAAGCATGCTTCCATTATCTATGTGAGATTTGTTTTGCTCATTTCCCTGGAGAATCTAAAAGATAAACAGTAAAAGATTCTGAGTGCCTCTTTTCCTACTGAAGTGTAAGCTCAGGCTTTCGTTTTGATCTTTACTTCATTTATATTCACAGGATGAGGCTTCTCCCTAGAGCTGATAAGCACCTAAGTTCAAACTAGCCTGCCAATGTGTTATTCTGGGTTCAAAATCAAGAGCTCTGCTGCTGTGTGCTCATATTGTGAACACTGAGCAGTGACTTTGCAAAGGAGTTCACCTAAGTGATGAAAACCTGAGTTAGCATCAGTGTAAAAACAAACCATGAGCTTGGATAAAGAACTGACCTTGCGATCACCCTAAACTCTACCATGGCCTCAGCAGGGCATTGCAATAGTTGAAAGTCAGTAGAGAACTTCGCTAAAATGCCTTTGTAGAGAAGTCTAACCCCGGAAGAAAATTATCTTTCCAAATGCCTTCAATTTTCAGTGTCTTTGATGAAGTTCCCAAAGAATTCTAGTTCTGATGATAAATTTCCTGATGGACACTTGCTTCCCAAGAAAAGAGTTTCTACAGGTATTGTAGTGATTTTTCCAGGGCCATGGAGGAGATATTGGACTTTGAAAGTGTATCTGTTGACTTGAGGTAGGTAAGGAGCAATGAAACACAGCTTAAAATATTTTCACGTATTGGAGCCAAGTGGAATTTTCAGTCAAACAAAATTAAGGTTTTGTGAAAAATTTTAAAAGCATTTTAAAAGACTAGGCAATGAGTTTCTATGCTGCATAGAACTAGTAAACTCTTATCTATTGTCTTCATAAATTGAGAGATAAAAATCTGTGAATGACAGGAAAGAGATATCAAGCATTTCAATGATTATGGGATTTTTTTCTGACTTGATTACACTGTTAAAAAGGTAGATCTATGGGAATATAGCTAAGAAAATATGTCCTCATTTAAAATATTATGCATATTTAGTCATAGTATGTACCTGCATAGAGAATATTCTTCAAAATTCAAGAGCTGGATCAAAAGCTTTCCAGTTTGTGAAATAAACTGATAAGTGCTGGTGACAAATTTTGAATCGGGAGAATGTTTTGTAGCATTAAGGATCTGGGAGTAAATAGAAAATCAGAGCAGGGTTTCTATAAAAAATAATAAAGCCGTAGAACAAGGTTCAAGGTTCAAGGTTCAAGAATAGAGTAGAAATTAGTTTAAGAGATTCCTAGGGTATAATTGTTTCTCAACAAGGAAGAAATTGATGGATATCATGAAAAGGTGAGAAGTTGAATTGTGGGGATAAGATAAACCTAGGGGAAAAAAATACACATGCTGAGTTGCTTGGACTCTTTGTAGTTCAAAAGTGTTTCATGTTCACTAACCTCTGATAGAATTCTTTATCAGTTTGATTTGATTGTACTTCAGGGTGCACTGTGGCAGACTTTTGCAAGAGCTGCCCATTGCTTCAGCAAGAGCTGTTAGCTAGAAAATGTGATGCTGTCTTTAATTATTTCTCTTGAAATATGAAGCCCTATTGTATGTATTGTGTATTATTTTTAAATAAGATTCAAGCCTTTGAGAAAGCCACATGTGGCCAAGTTTGCTGAGCCAGTCCTAGATTTTTGTATGCTATTTTAGGGGACATGCTCTCTTTTTCTCTTTTAGAGGAAGATTAATGTGACTTGGTTGTCATTTTGTCAGTCAGGCTGTCCAGGATTTTTCAACTGTTACATGTTTGTTCAAATCATATCCTCATCCTGGTGAATAGTGTTGCACAGCCCATTTTCACCATCTGAGTGTAGCTGTTGTGTCAGACTCTATCTGAAGACAAACTTGCAGGTGCGCCAAAGGTGGCCTGATAATAATAAAAGAAAAATTGGTGACAAACCTTTCTTGCTGCCCATCAAGAATAGGTGAGTGGTGGAATTGTGCGCATGATAGGTTCTTTCTCTTCTCACTTTCTTCACTTTTTGAAAGACAAATATGGTTCCTCTGACTTCTTTCAGTAGGCTCCAATGCTCTAACTAGGTCCTCTTTATACTGATTGAAGCCAAGGGAATTTCAAAACATGTATACTAAGTGACAGAGTTAGTAATCTTTATATATAAAGGCATGCTTTTGCTTTTGAAATATTCATTGTTTCCTAAGCTTACTTTCCTGTTGTTTTCACTCAAAACAGCATCAGACCCATAAGAATGTCACTTGTCCATAATTACATAGACTGAATTGTCCAATTTCAATTGACATGCATTCTGTGAGGGTATTCATACATGCTTAAACTTAGACACTTCTTGTTCTTTTCAATTACAGAATTAACAGAAGACACACACCTAAAATCAGGAGAGAAATTTGGCAAAGAATAAAAGGGAATATTGTTTACCTCTATCACTGCTTTTTCACTTGATCTCTTCTGCTTTATCTATATCCCTGTCCCTTCTCAGTCATTATATCACATGAGAAAAATTAATATCTGAACCTGGGAAAGTCAAAGCTTGGCTTTTGTTTGTTCTTTTACTTATTTGCTTGAACACAACCATCCCAAGATTTATTAATCATCCCACCTTTCTGAAGCTATTCACTCTGGTTATCGTATGAACTTTCCTGAAAAGAACTTTTGATGTATTTGTGTGAGCTCCAACTGGAAACAGAAGAAAACGCTCCTCTCAGATTGGATTTGTATTCACCCCGTACTGAGCACTGTGGCTGTGATCCAGCAAAGCATTTAAGGTTAGTTTATCTTTAAGCATAATCCCATTGAAGATAGTGGCATGATCCATGTACTTAAATTTAAACACAGAGTTGAGTGCTTTGCTGGATCACAGCCAGAGTACTCAGTACCTTGCAGGATTGAACAGCCTCTTTTCTTTGACACTGGCCTAAGGCATGATATACAGACATGTGTGAATATATGTTCCTTATAGTATAGAGGTTAAACACAGTATTATTCTCAGATTCTTTCATATTCCATTCAATAGAAGATATTCTCCAGTTTCTTAAAACTCTTGCCAGCTGCATTGAAAGTGAAAACATTACAATTCCAAAAGAGTCTTACCTAGGCTGTCACTCTCCTTTCTTTTTTTTTTTTTGATCATGCTGTATTTTATAGCTCAGGAGATTCAGGTCAAGTTGGTGTTCTGAATGAAGGTAATTTGTTAACACACATTTAAATCCCTGCAATGTTCTGCTGACAAAGGCTAACTTAATACGCAACAGATTCAACACCTCTCTGGTGGTAGTATGCGTTTTAAATGAAAGTGCTTTTTACAGTTTGGACTAACTTGAGCCATTTGGGGCTGACTGAATGTCAAGTGCTTCAGGCAGCTGAAGTTAAATGTTTCTATACAAGTTTGTTTAATTCTGTTTTGGATGGTGAGACCTACTCTTCCTCTTCAAATGTGGGGATACCTTGAATCTTTCTGCATCAAAAAATATGCAATCCACTAAAGAAATACTATCTCCATCAGATTAAACCAACTATAATGTCTACAAACCAAATTATTTTGTTACTGAAAATAATTTATTTTATTGGCTGCATCACAGAATATTTAAAGGTGATTTCAAATCAGATTAACATGAATAAATTTGGATGAAAACATGGATTCACTGGAAAGGTGTTTGCCTTCTCCTCCTTCCTAATGATTTTTTTTTTCCCCCTCTAGAGCTCCCTTTTACAATTCAAAGTCCCTCTTCCTTAGCTGAATATCAGCCAATCAGACTTTGTATCTGTACAGACTAATGATACATTCCAAGTATTATTCGCTTGATTATAAAGCCTGGTTTGATGGGATACAATCACTTTTCTGTTCTCAATGACTCTCTGAATGATGACATTACTCAGAATTCCATTTAGATGATGCAAATGACCTAATCAACTTTTCTTCTGCCATGGCTGTAACTGAACTCAAATGTCAAAGAAAACTTAGTAAACAAAATCTCCCCTTTATGTAACAGAAATTATGCTATGGGAAGCTTATGAAAATTAGCTATGGATATTGTTTTGCTTCTTTCATTTGCATGACATAGGTGTACACATTCATACTTTAATACACTGGCATTGCAGGATTTTGTATTTTAAACAAAGAGAGAAAAAATGAACAAATAAGTAAAATTACATTAAATTGAAACTGCAGCACAGTTATTTTGTTTCTCTTTCAATAATAAACTACATCTTAATTCAAATTTTGGGACAAGTTTTCAATGAAGCAGTTATTTCTCCTGCTTTTTCAAGTGCCGATCACAGTTTCTCTCTTTCCTCTGTTTATTTTCTACTGTCATAAAAATCCCAAGTCAAGCAAGCTATGAAATAACATCAGTATCGTAATGATAGAATAACCACAGTACCTCAAGGTTATTTGTGTCAAATACTGTGATATGGGTGGCAGAGATAAATCAAAATATAGCTATCTTGCTGGCAGTCTAGTTTCAACAGCACTGAGATTTCTGGGAAGCAGCTACTTGTTTCTCCTTTGGAGGTCTCCATAGCTATCACTGAGTTTTCTCTTCTGGCTGCTTTATCAATGTTCGAGATATCTAGTGAAAAATAGATTAATAATCTTTACGGGACCTGCCCTCGTATCTTGGTTGCAACACAGGCTTCCACAAAATTATCACTTAAAAAGATTAATCTAGTCTTCTGGATTGCCTCAGACACATATGGGAGCTTTTTCAGTAGCAAATGTTTGAAACTCCAATCCAGTCCTTGCTTGCACACTGATTTGGCAATTTCATGGCAAAAAAATCTCGATATGTGGCGTTAAAATTCTGCCAACTAGTTTTCCAGCTATTTCACTTCTTTCTCAATATCATTCTTAGTTAACTGTAAAGTGATATTTGATAGTTTTGAGGGAGCTCTTATGCTGAAGAAATGTTAATTACAGTCTTTCCGCAAGAGTGAGAAGTGAAAGTAGCAATCAATGTTAACAGTGGTTTATTACAACTGATCCCTCCTTCCAGCATGTCTGTTCTTTTGATTTTAGCCAGATTTACATGTACCAGAGGACATAATGATCTTTCCATAATAACATTATGTTCCTGACATATTACGTCTCCCTTTAAACTGAAGATGAAGACTGAAATTTGATAAGGTGCAATAAAAATCACTTTATATTCCTTGAGAGAAATCAAGAGCACTTGATCCATTATATTTAAAGCATTGGTGTGATAAATAATTTTCTTCTTTTTTTTTTTTTTTTCTGGATGCTAAATATACACACATAAGCCTCTGTAAGAGATGTTATGGGTTTTTTGATGAAAACATTCACTGTTGGAGTGCCTGTGGCTCAATGATGCAGCACTCTCTTCATAGCAGTGAAAATAAAGTTATTTTTACATAAACAGGGTCTGCCAACAGAGATATTCTTATAGACCACATGACAATGATCACATTATCAGCTACACCAAAATGTATAAATCTAACATGAAGACAGAAATTTCAAATTTGAATTTTTTCAAACACTTTGATGAACCACTCAGGGACTAGTGTGAAGGTCTGAATTCTAAGTTCACCACAGTTTGGAATTTTCTTCAAGCATTAAGATCACAGCAAATAGAGGAATAAATAGTGAATATAGGTTACCCAAATAAATTTTAAAGATATCTATATTGACTTTGACTTCTTTTCATCTCAGTAGTGATGTCTAAACTCCATTTTTCATACACTTATAAAAATCAAACAATAAATACTGAAGGGTTGGTAGAATGATGCATTATTTTGCTCTATCTCCAAAAAACTATATAAAAATAAAAATATTTTTTATGCAAGTATATGATTTTGTAAGTTGTATACTAACTTAATGAATGCATTTGTACCTTTGTTCTGACCTATCTTCCATTTACAGTTGTCAGTCCAGTTTATTAACATCTACTTATGGTCAACAGCCCAAATTCATAAAGCATATTTCATTGTTATATATAATAATGTTTGTATACACACACAAACACATATGAAGTAGTATTTGTTATCTTTAGTATAAAAAATCACCCAGAAACATTCTGAAAAATTCAAAGCATGATAAAATCTATGAAATACAATAAACTTAAAATACATTGTAGAATGTAAAGATTAATATCAGCCTTGTAATTGTTTATTTCATCTGTGGCCTTCAAACATATTTTTGTTATTTTCCGCCCTCCTTTTTCTCTCAATTTTATTTGAAATAGGCATAATTAAATTTAAGATCCCAGTGAGTCTACCACAGCATTCATGGGAATAAGATAATAAATGTCCTATAGCAGCCAAGCCAAGCCATCAACATTGTTTTACTGCAGCTTGATGCTTTTTGCCATAGAGATTATTGTGTTACACACATAAAGCTGTGTTGACTATCAATCTTACATGTATCAAATGTTTGCTTCACCTTTTTCTCCTTTCTTAGTACTCCTTGCTTTCAATTGAATATGCTATGGTTCCTCAGTGTTAAGATTTTTTAAAGAAGTAGTAAAATTTGCAAAGTCTTGAGTTCAATAATAAAAAAAAAAGCTCATTTTTTAATATTCACAGGGAATTATAGCTGGATTTTAAGCAACTTTATTAATCATGGATATCTGGCCTCCATCTGTTGCCATTTTTGGTTATTTATTTCGTATTTGCAAATTAAAAGGAGGGACACTAGGTAGATAAAGAACCACTTTTCTCTACTGAAACAGACACATATGAGTATCTTCAAGACTATTCTTTCCCCTGGATTTGGTAAGTGGCCTGTGACGAGTTAAATAATGATGAGACAATTGTGCATCTGATGTAACAGAGTCTGCACAAACCAAGAGCCCTTTTGAAATCCAGAAACTAAGAAAGGTCCCAGTAAGACTGCTTTATTCATTATCACCTTGTCTGTCCTGGATATTCCAAACCTTGACACCTCATTTTTTTTGTTTAACCTGTGAATTTTGTTTTTGTGTTTTCTGATGAACTTCATGAATTTTATGAATAAAAAGCCAAATCCTATGTTGATTTTATCTGTTTTGTTTGTAGCCTAATGAGAGGGATGCTTAGATGGAATTGTTAGCTCATAAATTAAAATCTGAAAGAATTAAACATGCCATTCTTCCTCCTACAACATCACAAGCCCAAAAACTATTTTTCTGTGTGAGAAGGACTTATAAAATTAAATAATATATGTATATAACCCCACATATACACACATATATACACTCAGTATTTAGAAAAATCCAACAAAAGCTATGTTGCTAAACATTATTTCATAGAATACAACAAGAGTGCTGTATGTATTTCAACAAAGCAATATGTATTCCAATAAAGGAGATATTTCAAATAATTTGACCAGCCAGTTGCCCTGGATAAGATACTTGGTTCTATTACAACAAAACTTTTCCTGTCTTCTGTGCTTTTTTTTGTTGGATTTCTCACATTCTTTCCACAGAGTCTATGAATTTAGAATGAGCTAGCAAGGTCTGGATAAGTTACATACCAGGAAATAGAATATGCAAAGTTTCTTTCCAAGAAGAAAAGCACTTCTAATACAGAAATAGGATTTTACAATAAGCTTCAATTGATGACCGAAAGTTAACAGAATTAAATATAGCAAACTGTTTCAGTTAAGATTTGTCATTGTCTAAAAGGTAAATATTTTTCTTTTTTTTTTTCAATTGTGGAAAGGTGTAATCACACAATGCCTATAGTCTGTTTATTTAAACAGCTTTGTCATTTCTCTATTTCATCACACAAGTATAACCTGTAGAGGACTGGAAAGGTAATACTGCATTGCAAATGTTTTGGTGGACTGGAAGAAAAGGACTGATTTGTTTGTTTTTTTTTTCTTTTTCTGTTTATTCCTTTTATATATATATAACTCTACTTCGAGAGATGTCATTAATCATTTAATCAAAATTTCCAACAAGAACTTCTCTGTGCTCCTTGTTATCCTCCTCTCATATGGATGTGCTCATGAACTTCTCTAAATGTAGCCAATTATACTGAAGAAATACCAGGCTTCCTTTTAGTGACTTATCCAGGAAGTGATCTTCAGTGTCCTGAGTAGGTTACTGCACAGCAGAATAGCAACCACAGTTGAACTTAATTAAAGACAGTCTTATCGTAGCTGAGAGTTTTCCTCTTCTTTCATATCACTTGGGTATCCTCAGTTATACCAAAATAAATATGCTGAGCAAATATAAGATCAGATTTGTAGCAAATCATTGAAATAATTGTAAAACTTACCCTATACAGTTGGTAAAATGCCTTTCATATTTAAATTATAATGTACATTTGACATACTTCAATATCTCCTTTACAGCTCTAGTAATACAGATGCATTAATTCTGTCTGCATATAAGCAAGTTTTGAAAAAATGGTTTTAAAATCAGAATAAAAGCAAAACACAACAAGAAAACCAGTGCATTCACAAATCCTCATTATGTGCTTATTTTTTCAAGTACACTAAAGACAAAAGTAACAGACCTCCAATCTATTTTAATTCTTGGCATGAATGCTTCTTTTTTTGTGATCATTGACCTGACAAACAGAAAATGTAATGCCTTCTATTTCTTTTGGTGACTTACATCAGTCTATAGTGAGGAAAATAGACAAATCATTCAGATTTGTGTGCACCAGCATCAGATTGATCCCTGCTGATGGCTGTGTTTGTCTTCTCTAGAAAGAGTGGGATTATATCTCATCCAATGTGTGCACTGTTGGTGAAAGTGTTGTTCATAAATGAGCTTGTAGCATCGGTTGTACAATTTTTGTGTCCTGTAATATACCAAAGCTTCTAGGCAAATAATCTTTACAGTGGGACAACTAAAGCATCTTGTTCTTTAGCAGATTGATAAAGAAGAATATGGGTATTTTTTTTATATTTCTGGAGAGGCACAAGAATTGACTATTTGTGGCTAGTATGTATCTCATAAACAAGTAAATTGAGTTATCCAACTGAAGACTAAGCACAGTGAGGCAGGTAGTGTAAATAAAACCACTTTTTCAAAGGAAAATGCAAGTCAGTTTGCTTCCATGGGAGGGATAACTCTGGGTTCAGACTACAGAAGGTAATTATTAGATTGTGAAACATAATTTTTCATTGCTTATTCTGTTAGACTTGCAATTTCATAGTGCAGTCCATAGAAAAATGTGTAAACAACTTCCCCACCCCATGCTGTTTGCATACAGAAATTTCATCCTTCACAACAGCCATAAAACTTTCCCTCCTTGTCTGATTTCCTTTAGTATATTATAAACAATTGCTGTGGTGAGGTGGACTTTGAACCACCACTGTGGAAGAAAAATAGTTAAAGGTATCTCAGACTTAAAAAATCTGCAAACCTCAATGCTCTGTGGGATACAAGGATAAAAATGTGATTCCACAGTAAGGAAGACTGGACATGGATACTGATTACACTTCCCTGTTTCCTTCATGATCTTTTTCTGAGGAAAAAGAGGAGGTTTTAGTCCTGCTTTTTATATTTTAAAACTTGACCCTTGTTGCAGTAGGCCAGAGTAGGAGGGGTAATTGGACCCAGCCACCTACCATGTCATGACCCAAACCCAGACTGCAAAGGCCATTTGTTTTGTCAGCCTTACTACTCCTGAAGGGAAAGAAGGGAATGGGTAAATATCTGAGTCTCTTCTCGATCTCAGCATGCATTAGAAGAGCAAAAAGTGCCAATTATTTTAAAACTGGTGTGAAATTTTCATAGAGGCCTATAATTATTGTTAGAAGTGGAACAGAAAAATCACAGTCCTATTTGTGGTTTCTCAGGACTGATAGAAAATTCATTAATCATTCAGTACCATAGTCTGCTGTTATATCACGCCTTCCATTGATCAAATGGATCTATGATTAATCGGGTTAATTGATTTTGTTCCTTAAAGCTGGACTACTTTGGCCATGGAATAATTTTAATCTCTAGAGCTAATTCTGAGAGAATGAATAGGGCTAAAAGAATATATTATCTTCTGATGATTAATACTGTACTTTCAGTGACCAGTTTGTATCTATTTAATCTTGTTTTGAACTGAATATGGTGATAATGATCAAGGGAGGCATGACCATGACTTGTAACATTTTCTGTGTTTATATTATATAGTTCAACTGAGAAATAAAGTCCATGAAAATAAATGGGAAAAATCTTGCTTAATTTATTCACTTTTCTATTCCTAGCTGGAAACCATTTAAAATATATATATCTAGTGTTTCCCTGGCCCATAAGGCTCCTGAATTCAATGAAAATTAATTGAAGCATAAAAGGTAATAACTTGTTAATATCCAGCATTTTATATCATTAATTAATAATTAATTTTAAAATTTATACATTTCTTTCCTAAAATGAAATAAATTCCAAAATGGAAGGTCATTTCAATCAAATAACTAAAAATTGAATAAGCAATTACAATTTTAAAATGTTAAAGCATAACACTTCAATTAATTAAAAGTCTTTTTTTCCTTTCTGTTTAAGAAAAAGAAATTTGTGAATACTTATATTTCTTCACTTATTCATACTGCTTTTAACAATTAAAAAAAAAAAATATCATTAGAACATTTCCCCATATGTGTTAGCAACTGCCTAAAGGGAAACACTTTTCAAAGAAAACATTTTAACATCAACAGAAAAATGTTAAAACCATCAATTTTTGAAGGTTTTAAAATCTATATGTTCTCATGGTTGCTGGATAATGCCACTTAAAGTGGATCTACAGTCATCTACACTGGGGTGAGTTTTAAATGTCCTCAGTGACTCCTGAATCAGTGTCAGTGAGTCACACTTTGATACTCAGCACTGTTTGGTTCTGAACCTAAGAGCAGAGTGGATAAAAGAGGATGATTTCTTTTGAAAACTCTCTTATTATTGCTGGAAGTAGATCAGAACCTCGTATAACATATTGCAAATTCTTTGATTTCTGCTTTCAAACGTTGGTGTTTCTGAGAAAATTATGCCTATTCTATTAAATATGTGCCACACTGTAGTCCTCATAGACTGTAATTTTTATATTTCCCCATAAATAGGATCTGACATAATGCAGAGCCAAAACTCAAAGTGTTCCTTATCTTCCAGATGTTACACAAGCTACTAAGCTTATAGGTCAGGATTTGAAGGTGGTTTCAAAACCAGATATTGAAGAATAGAGAGAGCCAAGATTCATAATTGAAAGATAATGACTGAGGCATTCATCTGTGAAGTGTATGCATGTTTTCAATTAGTTGCAAATGTTCTTTACACAGTTTAATCTGTGAGACAGGTTAGACTGGTGTCGTGGTTTAACCCCAGCCAGGAACAAATCTCCAGGCAGCCACTCGATCACTCCCACACCAGGGAGATCGGCAAGAGAATCGGAAGGGTGAAAGCTAGAAAACTCACGGGTGGAGAAGAAGACAGTTTAATAGGGAAAGCAAAAGCCAGGCATACAAGCAAAGTAAAACAAAGAATTAATGCACTGCTTCCCAAGGGTGGTCAGGTGTTCAGCCATCTCCAAGAGGGCAGGGCCCCATCACATGTGATAGAGATTTGGGAAGACAAACACCATCACTCCAAATATCACCGCCTTCTTCTTCACGCACGTTATATACTGAGCATGATGTCATACGGTCCCAAATATCCTTTTGGTAAGTTGGGGTCACCTGTCCTCGGGTCACCTGTGTCTCCTCTCAGCCTCCCAGGCAGCCCCAATTTCCTCACCAGTGTGGCAGTATGAAAAGCAGAAAGGGTTTTGGCCCTGCTCAACAAACAACAAAAACATCTCTGTGTGATCAACCTTGTCTTCAGCACAAATCCAAAACATAACCCCATACCAGCCACGGTGAAGAAAATTGCTTCAGTCAAAACCAGGACATCTAGGAAAACTCAACAACCATACAAAGAAGAGAGATGCTCTTTAGAGCAATTCAGACATTTTTAAACCAGGAAAAAAACATGAAAAATTAAAGTGAAAGGAGAAAAACTAGCAACCTGCTCTCCATTATGAGGGAATAACAGTAAGGCATATTGAATCACAGAGCCCCTTTTGAATATGCACAATGTTTCTCAGAAGTGCAGAACACCTTCTCAAGACCACCTTTACATGCTCTTGATCATCATCTATATGTATATAAATCCATCCTAGGCACAAAGAAATAAAGGTTTTGCTGCTGTTATGACCAAGATTCTGTCTTGAAAGAGACCACGCAAACTAACAAGTCCCAAGTTTAAGATAGAAGACAGATGTGCAAAGGAAAAAGAAATGCTGTACCTGCTCTCTTCATTTAATGAGCTGTCTCTTTCTGTGAAGGAATTCCTCCTAGATACCCTTTTCTCTGCTTGGCTGTGTCTCAGCATTTACTCGTGTTGTACATCATTTATCAGTACCCACTCTGGGAGATAACCAGCATCTGTGAGATGTGTAGTATGTTTTGGATGAAAGCTCTCCCTGTTGCCTTTAACAAAGCCAATTGTTTTACATCCCCAATGGTCTGTGGTTGTCTTTGGTGGTTAGAAACAGCATTCTCAGCTGCAGTAGGAAAGGGTTTTGAATAAATATTAGGCAGAGAGCAAAAATACTATATATGTTTTGCATGAATGGTAGTTTAAACTGTGAGTAACATGGTAGGTTTTAACATTCTTTATGAGTGTCTAAATTAGGAGACTACTTTCTTAATTATCAGAAGGTGTCTAAGGAAAAATCTTTATTTTCTTATGCTTTTTAGTCAATAAAAATAGTCAAGCACCTCTGATTCAAGTTATTGAATTCACGCTTGAGATCTCAGACCCTGGAGGCTCTCACATCTTAGATACATGGCTGACATCAATTCCATCCCCACTACACTTTGGTAGAAGCAATTTGTTCGTCAAAAATATCTACATAGTTTAGTGTCACAATAGGATAGCTCCTGTGGTAAAAACTACCCAATTTGCGTCATTCAGTCCTGTCTTTGGTAGTGTTGGACATGAGGAAACTTCCTGATGCAGAGAAAGGTCTGACTCATCTCTCACCATGGTGTCCAAGCAAGCTGTGTGTGGCTGCTGTGATAGCAAGAAAAAACAGCTGAGATCTGTAAGGAGACTGCATCAGGATCCCTGTATTCCCTGTTTGGAAGTCACATGCATCCAAAGCTAAGAGGACGGAATACTTTCACAATTTCCATTCTGTCTTTGATGCAGGATGTTTCTGGAGGTATCCTCCAGCTAGGAAATTAAAAATTTACATTTTGGCACACAAGGTCACAGAAGTGGTGTGTTCACCTTTACCTTTTCAGTTAGGTGTGGAGGACAGACACCAACACCCCGTGGTGGGATCCCATGATTCCTCAAATATACATGCTTATGTGAATGATTTGTATAATAAGACTAAAATATTATGATGAAAATCAAACTACGATGTTATCACAAAAATTGTGCTGGAGTATATAATCCAATGGTTTACGCTCTTTTTTTCTTTTTTGAGCAACTTGCCTTTTCTCGTTGACACTCTAGAGCTCATTATTAGCTTCATAGATTAGATGATTGGGACTTGATATACTGGTTGCCTTCACAGTTGCTCAAAGACATTTTCACTGAAGAAGAATCTATCCAAAACCAGGGGTTTACTCTATCTGTTGATTTGAAAGTTTGAAAGTCAAGGAGAGGACAATACCAAATGGTTGCAGGTCCAAGGAAGTTAGTCCTTTTTCCTTAAATTTTGTTTCCTGTTTTACTATCCCATCAAAATACTTGCTACAGATTTGTTCTTATGAGTTAGTTATTGCCTTGGACTTCAATAGCTATTCTGCAATGACAAAAATGGAGGCTGTCAAGGAGAACTGATTTTCTGCTCAACTAGAAGCTATTTATCATTCTTGCACTGCATCTCTGTACATTTGCTGAGACATAGGTACATCAGTCATCTGTCATATGCTGGTTTGCTGCTAGATCTGGATTGTCCGCTTTTATTTTCTTTCCATACACAAGAATGAAAGGACAAGGCAGTAGTCACTTTAGCCTTGTCCTGAGGTGCTGCCAGGGCACAACTGAGAAATAATACCAAGTTCTACAATCCAGTGAAGTTTCTGTGTCCTCCACTTCTGAGCTACATGCTTTGCCTTAAGTCTTGGCAGGTTAGTTAAGATTTCAGGTTCATTTGAAATTTGATTTTTTTCAGGCACTGTCAAGTGGTTTATTAGTACTAAGTGCATTGGGAAGCCCTGTGATTATAATTTATATGATCAGATGAGATAAATAGTAAGCAGATAGGAGTTTATGCAGGTATAGGAGGAAATACTTCTCGAGTAAGATTCTTATAATCATCGTCATTGATATTAAGAAGTGATTCCCATGTGCAAAATTCTGAACCCATTGCACAGAAGTAGATTTTGGCAACCAGCAGTACAATTAAAATGTAGAATGAAACACTGTGAAAATAAAAAATGTGAAAATATCTACAGACTTTCACTTGTCTGTATTTTTTCTAAGTTTTACTGGCGTTCATCAGCTTGTGTTCATCCTGTGTGGCCCTACCACTGCTTCATAAGATCCTGATTTTAGCACAGTAAAATAACTTCTCTGACTTGATGGGGATTGATAGTAAGAGAGTGGCTGTTGCAAAACTCAAACAGTGAAGAAAGAGGAGAGGTATCTGTAAGAAACTATCTATACTACACCATGATGTTCCCTGATGTATTTACCGGTAATTTTAGAAATTTTTGATGCCTAGAATCTTCCAGTTCTTTATTATGACAGATGCTGCACCTTTCTGTGTGGCAAACCCTATAAAATAATGGCTTGTTGGTCTTTTTACTGAAAAAAAAAAATACAACCCAAACCAAACAAATCCCACAAGCCAATTTTACGCTCTGCTATGTCTCAAAGAAGCTGTCAGGTAATCGTGTGAAAAGTTTCTGATCACTGAACCTATAGTCTGCTGGGAATCTGTGTGTTGACATGAACACTTTACTATTTTCATTATCATCCTGGAAGCTAAATTATTATTTGCCTGATTGTGCCAAATGAATGGGTTAATATTTTTTTTTTTCAAACACAGAACTATACTCTAAAGCATTTAGAAAAAGAACAGCAAGCACAGCCTTAGCAAAACTAAGATATGATTTCCCTCACTTATTTCTTTGATAGACACATCAATCTCTCTTGTCATGGTTTTGTTGCTATACATATACAACAAGCATCTTTTTTGTTCTGACTGATTTATTTTTATTCTAGACTGAGGAAAACTAACAAACAAGAAAACAACAAAAGAGGAATTGTAATATGCCTCTTCCCCACTGAAACACTAAATGGGAGCTGTTTCAGCAGGGAACATGCTATGCTTAAAGGCACAGTGAACACTGAATGCTGGTTTTCTTGTGCTATTTAAAAGCTTCTCACTCCTAATTTTTTTTCAGTCCCATTTAGTTTATTATACTGTATATGAAGAATTATCACAGTATTCCATTTTACATAACATATTGTGTCTGAGACCTGCACCTACAGCCACTTTAAATAGCATGATAAACTGAGGAGCAGCCAAAGAGTTACCATAGATAATGCTGCCCTGGACATAGATAGGATGCCTCAACAGTAATTATGGTTTTATTCTAAGCAGTTTGGCTCTAGTCTTTCTGCCTTTTCTCTGGTTTTAATAGCTCACACATCCCTTTTCCCCTTTATTTGATCTTTCCTTCAGCAATCTCAAGGAGTTCAGGTGGTGCTGCTACACTATGCTCATGTGAAATAAGGGCTTCCTGGAAACTCCTACCTTAGTGTTTCTCATGGCCCGTTGCTTCTGACTTGCTCTTTCAGACTTTTCTTACCATGGGACCACTCTGATGGCTCTTAAAATTCATGAAAACCCATAGAAAACTTCCCAAGTCCTATCAAAATGCTGCTATTTATTTTTAACCTCAAAAATAATTTTAGAAATTAATTGTAGTCTGTATGTATGTATGTATGTATGAAGTGGAAAATATGATAAAAAGTTAATCTTCCTCAACATCTATGTCTTTCCAACACTTGCATGTGAAAGAAAATTTTAAAGGTGGTGTTTTCTCTTTTTATAGTGATTAATGGGATAATGCCATTTTTTAGTGATTAAATGGGATAATCACCACAGTAGACAAGATTAAGAATACGCTAAAAATTCAAAGCAAGAATTGTTACAGTGTATCTTACACAGTAAGTACTTTCACCAAGTTCTTAATATTTTTCCTTCTTCCTAATTTATCCAAGTATACAAAGCCATTTTAAGCTTTGATTATACCTCAGCCAATACTGGAAAGAAAAATCTTAACCATTTCATTGTAGTCTGATTTAATAAATTCATAATCTTTAAATTTCTGACCATATATTTACTATGCAGAATTATTTTACAGAGTAGCATTTTTCAGAGTAAACATGGAAATTTTCCTTCAGAATAAAATCATAGAAATTTCAGTGTAAGGGCTTAAAATTCTGGTTCCTGCACATTAAAAAAGGCAAATAATGTTGATATCTAAACACAAAAAATTTTACTGCATTTCATAGTAATATTAGTAGAATTAGCTGTCAGGACAGGGAGGACTGTGACTTATTTCTGGGATGTGTCTGAAAATTCTTTGCTCCAGCCTTTTCAGTTGTGATTCTTCCATGCTCAATAACTGACGCTACATTACTCAGTTAAATCTCGAGATATACTGAGAAAAACACACAGACAGACAGATATACATATATATACACACATACATATATATGTATTTATATATAACCACATGAATTCTATCCTTTTTATTATTTAGAAGAAAGATGTACCCCTCTTCTCCGTCAACATCTCAGGATATGTCAAGGTAGATGTCTATTACTCTGGCATAGACATATGTAAGGATCTTAGTCAAAAAAATGCTTCAAGACTGGTCTTCCAAAACAATTAAATATGCCAGCTTTCAGAATGGAGAACATAACTTTTAACTGCCCTAAAATCTGCAACTTGAGTGAGATACTTTACTGCCTAAGGAAAGTGTTAGATTTAGAATAAAAGTTGAGAAAATCTTACCTTCGTTCTACAAAATGCCATGCCATTCTATTTAACAGTTAAACTTACATGCCTTAACTCAACTTCTTTTTTTCTCTTTAACTTGCCTTCAGCATACAGATGACTGTTCAATGTCTGAAGTTCTCAGAAGACATCAGTTTTTCATAATACCTCCCACAGACTGTGCACATTGGATGTTTCAAACTCTGCCTAAATAATTGGAAAAGTCCCTGAACTGAGATCTGTAGAACAGTAACTTCTCCTGTTGTTGCTGCTGTTGTGAGGATCTCAGTCCATTAGCAAACATCCAGGAGGGATATGATAAGGTACTAACAAAATGCCAGCTTGCTTGCTGTGATATTTGATGTCATATTCAAAGGGCAGCAGATTTCTTGTCTGCACATGAACCATGGTAAATGCTAAAAAAGCAGCTATTAAGATTCAAACTTTATACTATATCCAGACACCTGTCAGTCACTCTGCAGTTGTGATTTTTTTTACTGTGATTTTGCTAGGTCTGCTCATGTTAACGCTTGAGACGAATAATAAATTTTAAAAATCCCTTCCTATTCCACTACACCTCATGTATTAATGTGTTCTTCACAAAATCACAATATTTTACTAATTTGAAAATTTTCTGAAAGAGCTAAAGATACGATCAATGCAAAATATTCATTCTTCCCTAAAGTTTTCAACAGTAAGATTTGTCCCTGATTTCTGTCTTGGGGGATTTTTGTCTGATGGAAGCTTATTTTATATTAGGTTATGTTTTCAGTGGAGGCAACCAGTGATAAACCATTGATAGCACTAAGCGAAATTTTTTACACTGTTTTGGAGTTTGACTGCTTCTTATGTTTAGACTTCCTCATTTTGTAGCACAAATTTGACAAGGGACATATCCTTTCAGGAAGTGATACAAAAACTGCTATGATGAAAATCCCAGAAGGACCTGTCTTACTACAAACTGAAAAAAAATATTAAATGTTCATGTACAGTAAACTTTTGCAGAGTTCCCTAGTGAAGGTGAAAGCAGCATGTTTGTGAGGCTGTAAAAACTTTGCATGGAAAATGAAATACTCAAAATATTCAGAGAGAGTAGCTACAATATATTTTTCAATGGTCTGCTTTTCCTTCAGAACACATTTCATTTTATTTCGTTTTGTTCTGTTGTATGCCCTTCCTCTTCCTTTTATAATTTCTCTTGTTTAGTGTCAGTGTATTTGCAACTTCACTAACCCTGGTTATTAGTCACCACTCAGAGCAGTAGAAGACAGAGACATATCAAGCAAGATAGCTTGGTCCCCAGCTGTTGCTGTTGTCTATAAATAATGCTGTCAGACTGCCCAGACACCCTAGTCATTTATTTGGATTCCACAGAACTGCCTAAATGTGCTTAAAAACATGGTCATAAACCAAAAGTGTAGTATAAAAAATTTTCTTAACTTTTTTTTTTTCTGATTCTATTGTAAACTGTAGAAAATTAGGCTGTGTGCATAGTCAAAGGTATGTGCACTCTTTCTGAATAAGGTTTTTCACCTTAATTCTCAAACTCTGAGTGTATAGACTATCTTGCAAAAATAGTATTCTATTTACTCTAATTTTATCTTGCAGTTTACAAGTGTTATCACGTTGTAAATCTACACCCCCCATACCAGTTCCACGTGTCAGAAGTCACTAAGAAGTATAATAGTCTCACAGTTGGTTTTCTGTCTTTTATTATTAATATTTTCCCATAGTTCCAGAAAGATTTCCACACCACTTTTTTTCCCCCACATATTCCAAAGTTTCTTCCTTTCTTTCAACTTCTTAAACTTTGGGTCTTTGCTTATTAAATGACAAATGCCTCATTTTTCTTACATTGCTCACACACTGGTTCAGCACTTAAGAGTAAACAGCAAAGCAGAGAAGAAAACAAACTTGTGTTCAGCTCTGGATGACCTTATTTTCTGGTCATTCTGTTTCATGACAGCAAATGAGGCTGACATCACTTCCAGTAAAAGAAGTTATAATTCTGATTTTCTGTACAAGTAATTGTAGTTACAGAGGCAGACAGAAATGGTTCTGGAAATTAAAGTCTTGAAAGAAAGCATTGTTTCTGATTTATAGAAGCATTTGTCTAATTGCATTTTTTCCATCTGCACTACCTTTTTAAAAAAATTCTAGAACTTTCTCCAATTGTAAAAATGCTTTAAAATGTTTTTTTTTTCGTATACTTCCTGCTGATACTCTTTGTGAAAGAACAGGTTGATTTCTTCTTCAATTGTATTAGATTTCTGATATTAGGAGAACGAAGTAGAGTACACATGTGTTTTCTGTGCTGCAAAGCGGTTTTTGTGGCCTCCTGTGGATTTCCCTGCATAGAAAACTAGGTTGTGTTTTGGTTTGGATTTTTATTATTATTATTCCTGAGTCTATTCTTATTTTCTAGCGCTACTATTTTTCATCTGCAGTTTTGAAGCAGTGGCAGATTGCTTTTCTGGGTTAGATAATATCATCAAATAGATCAGTGTCTTAAGGAATACCATCATCTCAAAAATTACTTCTGTTTGAAAACACTGTGCTTGCTTTTGCTATAATTTATAATAAACATAACATATTTCTACAAGGAAAGGTGGTGGGAGGATAATCTAATCTCTTCCAGCGTGTTTACTATATGCATTTCACAGCACTTTGCAGTCGCTTTCAGTTTTTTGTGTAATGTCTGCTAGACAGACCCCCCTGTTTCTTTGGTATAGGCAAGAATATTATTTTACTTGGAAATCATCACTCTAAAATCACAAGAGGTGGAAGGGAGATTAACTACCATAAACAATACCTGAAAATAAAAGTATATATATTTTTTAAAATAGCTACATTTCAGATAGATGATGCCTTGTCAAGTAAGATAATATTTTTAAAATGTTCAGTGGGATTATGTTCTTCCCTGTTTTCTGTGTGTGTTAGCATATCATGCATTTTTTAGGCTTTAATTATTTAAATTATTTATTTTTTTTCTTCCACTGGAGCTGCTTCATTGTACACATATTTGAATGAGAATCATCTATGTATAATTGAACATATATTTTCTTATTCAATCTTGAGATCAAATTCTTATGGAAACATGCATTTTAATATGAAATAGTCAACTTTGCACTTGCTTAATGTGCAGTTAAAAATCAAGGGATACTTAAACACATAAAATTCTATTACTAAAACCTTTCTATTACTCCTTCACGGGGAATCTAAATCCAAACAATTTTAATTTAAAATTCTAAATAATTGTGTCACAATCCTTCCTTCCTTTCCTCTTCTTTGATCAAGAATATTTCCAGTTGTCTATTTTTCTAATCATTTACTCTTTGAATCAAAATCAATTCATTTCTTTTGTATATAGAGATGAAACAGCCTTTTCCATAAATTCTACCACATGAAATCTACCTTTAACTTCATGTAGTGGATTTCCAACATATCAGAGAATTGCAAATGTACCAGGAGCTGAGCATGCTGGACAGAGTCCTTGTTAGAAAGAGCAACCAAAATTTGAACACATGAAATGGAGGCAAATCCAAGAGAAATAGACAAGTGGCCCCTCAAAGGCCTCACTGATAGACAGAAAACAGAATATCACAAACTAAAGGAAAGAAATAAAAGCTTATTTAACTGGAAAGGAGAAGGAATGTAACACCTGTGAATTACAAGACAGTGGCTCTGCAGAAAGGCAGGCGACAGAAGCTGGGAATTAGATCAAATCAAGTTCATTTGGGCCAATTGATAAAATCTGAACTAGGATGGCCTGTGATTATACATGAGTTCTTGAAATTATTTTCTGGGTTTCTGTAAGAGTTGAAGACATCATGGTTAGGACATCTGAAGTTTGTGTACTTCAGTTGAGGTGATACTTTAGAATAGCAGTGCTGGGAAATAAGTGCTGAAAATTATGTGATACAAAACCACCTAATATTGCTTCTATCAGGGTGCCTGTAGTTTTTTGTTAAAACTCTCATTCTTGTTTATATGGAATTGAAAACAGGAGTCTGGCAGTATCAAACATCTAAAGAAAATATTTGGATTCAAATATCCAAGTTAAAAAAAAAATCTTTAGTTCATAATTTTCACACAATCAGTGAAAAACTGAAACACTAGAGAACCTATGAGAACTGTGATTTCATTATTATTCACTTTAAATTATTTTGTCATAAAACATAGGGTACACTTTAAGTCTCAAGCCTGATACAATGTAAATTGTCAAATGTCATTGACACCCATAAAACCTCAGAACACAAAAGCCTACATCTGGCTTTGCTCACCTTATATACTTATAAGGAAAAATAATAAGTTTTATCTAGAAGGTCAAGACACAAAAGATTGTTCAATAAGCAGTACAAGTACAGAAATTCCAATATTTCTAAAATAAAATTTCTCTTAAGACCTAAGTGCTCTATACATATCTGATTTTTGTAATATATAATGAAAGCAATATATTTATACTTTTTATATTAAAGATCATAAATATGGTCTGCAGTCCATAGCCAGAAAGAAATAAAATAGGTTGAATGATGTAAAGATAAAACCAAAGTATTCTTGAGTATATGATACTGTTTCAGACTGAGTTTTGCACCCATTTTACTCTTCAGTCAGAAGAACAGCTCATGCCACTCATTCAAAAGTTGTTTAAAATCAAACTCAGTTCAAAATTTTAATTTTTTAACTTGATCTTCTTAAATATATAGTAAATTTTGTGGGGTTTTTAAGTTTGCTGTTTGTTTTACTTTCTTTTTTGTTTTGGGATATCGGGTACTGGTTTTAATTTCTTGGCTTTAAGTGTGTAGAGCAAAAGTTCAGACTTAGAAATAAAGTGAGAGTCATCATTCAGTCTGTATATCTAATCATACTTTTGGTTCAACTGCCCTTTTTAGATAGGTGTGACTTCATTAGAATTGCGTTATCAAGGTTTCCTGGAAAATACTGTAATAACTTCTGCTTGGATTACCATTTTCATGTCCCAGATGCATATTTGAAATATAATTAAGCTCTAAACTTATATAACCAGGAATGATTTGTTTTTTAACTTAAAGTTCAATTCTTATTTAAATATATGATGAATTTCAATCTTAAATAACCTCAAATTAGGTGTACCAGTGTAGCCTCATTATAATTGAGGTGATTTTAAGTTCTGTAGTAGCCCTTAAATTACTAATGTAATGTGTCTTTTATAAATCATTATTTTTCCTAAATTCTGGAAGGTAGCTTAAATTCCTCAAGTTATAATTTAATTCTAGATGAATTTTACATCTGCATTTTCTTCTTGACATACATTCCATCTGCATTTCTTCTGCCTAGAACAACCTGAATGAAATCAACATTTTGAGTGACAATTATAAAGGAAGTTATTCTTTTATATATTTCTGTAATATTTGGTATTAAAAACACAAACCTAGATTTATTTTTTTGTTGTTGTTCTCGTCCCTTATTATTTTATTGGGACTAGGAAACAACTTCCCCTATGAGTTAACACAGAAATATGTGAAGTTCAGCACATATTGAAAGTGGACAATGAAACAAATACTGAAATGGAGGAAATTACCATAATGTTTTATTTCATCTTGAGTAAGGTAAGTCTTCATGCCTTCATTTTATGTTTCTCTACGTCCCCATTCTTTACACATGATTTTTGAGAAATAAGGGAGTTTCACTCAGTGCTCAATTGATTCTTGAATCAAGATGCTATTGACATTTTGTGAAACCAAGATTTGCAGGTCGGATTTCTAATCATGAACAAACAGAAATAAGCTTGGAGGGATGCCAGTACTTTATGGATTTTGATCTTCAATTTGTAAAATATATTTTAAAGGATCAATCTCTTGGAATCTCTCCTGAAAAAAAGAAGAATCAGTGAAGATGAAAATATCCTTTTTTCTCTTTCCTCTGCTGGATTGTCTCAGATGTGGCAGGTTTTCCTTAGATTTCACCCATACTGTCTTTCAAGTAACTCTAATGTAAAAACCCCCCGAAAAACAAAGCCAAAACAAAGCACCCAAACCCTATTCTCAAAAAAAAAACCCCATTTACGCAACAAATATAATAATTTATAAATAAATATGAAAATAATAAAAAAGTGGAAGAATTTTTTTGACGTTGAATGGAAAGTGTAACTTTTTGCAATCTAAAAAATGCAAGTCTTTTATTTATGTAAGTAAAATTATATGGAAAGACTAGACCTTCAGTAACTAATTACATGTCAGCAACCTCCTTACCTTCCCTTGTTAGAAATATGGATTATACTCAGGTGGTATTTTGATTATCTGGGAACTTTGAGGTATATTTAAGCCAGTTCAAACTAGAAAGATTGACCTGTTTAAATTTACCTCTTCCTGTATTCTACACAAACAAAAACAAACTTGCATTTCTGGGCAACATTTTAAAATAGAGGCCTTCTGTCTTCCCTAGTTACAAACAGTTTATACAGGGTTTTATTCAGAATAATCATTTTCTCATTCATGACAGTAATGTATAAATGCAATGAAATGTATTTCTGGCAGCTCAACCACTTCCAAACTGAAAATTGCCATAGAATGAATGGTGGTGGGGGGATTTATCCATTTTACCTTTAATCATATTGATTAAAAATTACAGTTCACCACTGTAATTACACCAGAATGAATTTCCTGGAGGCCTTCCATTGTTTTTAATTTAGTTATAAAAACCCATTGATTTTTCACTCACCCCCTGTTAGACTTGAGAAGTGCAGTAAGGATAGGAGAATCTGCAGAGTTGTGCAGAAGAGATGAATTCTGTATGTTTTACAGAAGAATTAGGAACCCTATTGAAGAGCATAAACTATCTACAAATACACTCAAATACCTGATCAAAGAATTCTGCAGATTTTTAAAGATAAAACCCACCAAAAAACACATAGCAAGGTGAACCTTATACGAACCCTACATACTCTAAATTGGTAGTTTTCTGAAGTTTGAAGTTTTCAGCTAGTTAAAAGCAATAACATTACTTATGATTTTGTCCTTTAAATACAGAAAAAGGTCAAATATAATGCAAAATAATTTATTGTGAATGAACTTCAGAAAACGTGAATTTACAATTGCAAATACAGGTTCATCTTTTTCATATTTATGTGCATTTTACTCCTCACACTTTTAATATGTAGCTAATGGGAGATGAGTTCTCAAAACATTTTCAGCGATCAGAATTGTTGTTCACAGATTTTCCTGAAAAATCCATTCACTTACTGCTGCTAGAAAACAGCCTTACATCTAATCAACATTTTGCTTGTTTGAACATCTCAGCTCTCTAAATATTCAGAATGATCACAGCCAGCAGCCTCTCAGAAATCAAAGCATTTTTTTCCCCTGCATCTTTAATTTATCCATATAGCATCTTGTAATGCTTTTTTGTTGAAGAGAGGCCAGAATGCAACCAGAAACTTATATTTCAGCGCTTACTAAGCTATTATGAGTGGATAAAGGTGCTTCAAAATAAGATTATTTATTTCATAAGAATGAAAAAAAGAGTATAGAAACATTAAACAAGGACATACAGAGGTATGTCCTGAATCTCACAGCTCTTCAGAGTCAATCACCACATCGGAAGATTAGATTTTTCTCCTTATATGTATTTTTTTTTAGATCTCTACACTTTTTTGGTTTTTTTTTTTCCAAATTGTAGCAATAAAATACAGATTTTATAAATTATCTTAATGTTTTAAAATAATTATCTAGGTGGTTAATTTTGTTTATTATCTAGCCTGAAGGAAACCAGATCTGTGATTTATGGATACCTGAATTGTAGTGATATTTTTTCAAGTTTGAAAGGAATGATATCTCGTATTAAACTAATTGATATTAGTGAGGAAAGAAGTCAATCAAGTATTAGACTCAAGCTCTCATTTTCAGACACCAGGAATACAGAACACAGTGTCCTGGTAAGTGCCCAACATTTCCACCAAAGCTGTGACAGAACATATGTAGGTCATCTTATTATGGAACAACAAAAAAAGGACCCAGCATTGTCAGGGACATCATTTTAAAGAAAAAAACCTCTCAGTGTAGTAGATGCACCAATTCCTCTGTGGAATTTTATGAGGAAAAAAAATTTTACCCCTTCATCACCTGCACCTATTTATCCTTTAGTCTTACAGTTTATGCATTCTGGAACAAAATTACTGTCTCATAAAATAGTGCAGTGGTATTCTAACTGCGTAATTACAATTCAGTGTGAAATATTGTAGACTATTAAGAAGTGACTGTCTTATTTAATTGCTGATTATAAAATAATAGTAAACACACCCATTGATATAACATTTATAGGCAAAACATTGTAAAGATATGCACAAATAATATACACTGTATAATTACAAAGCATATTTACAGGATTTTTTAATTTTATAAGTCCTGATAAATGTTAGGTATTCTTTCTCTGACTATATCACAGACTCTATTAGCTCCACTAAGATAACTTGTTTCTGTAAATACTTGAGGTAATCATACTCTCTGTAGCCCACTTCATTCTGCAATTTTTGTACTAGATTATCCCCTTGCACAGTGTAGACAGTTGTTTGATTAAGGCTGAATGAATCTCACAATATCGAGACTGAAGTAAATAGAGATTGAATAACTTCTCAAAATGTTAATGGTTACCGGCACTTAACACAGAATTCTCCAACAGTGAACTTAGTGACTAGACCCCTTACCTTCATAATATTTTTAAGTCCTAATTAGGAACCTGATTTAAAATCTTTATTTCTGTGTTCGTCCAGGAAATACAAATATTGAGACAAAATCAAAGTAAAAACTAACTCGGAAGTTTGACTTGAGTTTTCACATAGATTGAGTCTGCATCCTAAACACATTTAATTACTCTCCTCCCATTTAATAAATGCTATAATTTGGAATTTAAAATAATGCACTCTCCTTCTATATCAAAACTAGAAATTTTAGGATGCGTAAACTTACAGTTGGTCAGAAAGTCTGATAATAATTGATTGTCTTTTCAATAAACTGTGAGTTTCTGTTGAATTAAATTTGGTTATATAGGATTCTATCAGTAATCTTGATGAATTTTAGCTTGTGTCCCATATTGATGAACCGTATTAAATGCAGCTATGGCAGCTGCTCATTTGCCTGACATAATGGGAATTGAGCCATTGAACTCCAGAACTAAAAGCAAAAGCCATTACATTACAAGCAAAATGGTCAACATGTTGTTACCAGGGGCTATGAGTAGTTATATCCTTTGCGTAATGGCTCTGAAGGGTACTTGCAGTGTAGGCTCACTAATAAAACCCTTATTTCCCTTGTACAAACTAAGCTCAAAACATTGCAAAATAGATCTACAACAACTGTAACAGGAGCTTAGATGCCTAGCACACATGTGGGAACATATCTGTGGACACATAAACCTGTAAGTTTAAATTTGTTGTTGAATTTCAAGTCAGTTTTGTAACTGTTAATTCTCTAGGGCAGAAGAGTGTTGTGGGTTTTACTGAGCATTCAGTGACCCCTGTAAAGTGACCCCCTAAAGCCATGAGCTATTCCCTTCCTCAACTTGTAGCGTGAGAAGAGATCTGTGTTAGTCAAATTGATGTTTTCTGTTATATCTCTGAGGGGCTTTCAGAGCCAGCTCAATGAAATTCTGCTGTCAGGAGGTAATCTGCTGCAACAGAAACTAGATAGACTCAGCAATTGTACAAGGAAGGTGAGGACTTAATTTAAGGGAAAGGAAAAATATCCTTGTCTAGAAACCCGAACAAGGTTCTAAGAAGACAGGAATGTCTGATTCAATGAAACATGGGAGAAAGTTGCATGGATACAAAGTTTATGATATTAAGGTATATATCCTTGGTTTGGAAAAGACTGTCTTGAACCATTTCCTCTATTTTCAAAAAGTACCACAACCTTTCCAAAGAGTCACATCACAACAGATTTTGAAAAAGAGTGGTAGGAATTTTAATCTCTTTCTACAGGGCACCAACTACTAGGAGGTACGCAGGTGATAAAATATGCTTGTGGCAGACTAAGAATAAGCCATGTTTCTCAAACAAGCATGAAAGTTTTTTCCTTCTCTTTGTTATCTTTGTGAAATGAGGTACCACTATTTTCTTCAATTCAAGTGAATTCATGTTTTGGAGAGAGTTGCCTTATTCTTATTTACTTTCACTGTATCAACAAATATTTTTACCATTTCAAGAACTTATTTTTGGGTAAAAATAAGACCTATGCAGTAACACAATCAACATAGGCTGCCTGCCCCCTCCTATTCTGATTCGTCAATAATACTGACTCATTGATTAATGAAGCCTAATTTCAGTGAGAAGTACTGACCTTAATTCTTTTGCTTGTTGTTGACTAGGTGTGTGTGGCTGTGTTCCTGCTTATTTGCTGAAAGGCACCATCAGCTGTGGACCCTTCACCATCCAAACCAGTGCATCTCTTTTCTTTCTCTGGAATTAGGAATTTCTATAAAAGCTTCTTATATCTTTTAGTTACCTTTCCTTCTTCTTTTTTCCTTCTGGTTGTTAAATTATCTCATAGAGTCAAGTTTAGGAAGTAGGGAAAAATCTGTTACAGATGTGGACACAAGGACACAAGTATCTTGGTTTAAAAATAGTTCCACTTTGAACAAGTATAATTTAGAAATTTTGACTTAAAATCCATAAATATGAACAGAAAAGTTAAATTTTGCAAATAGATTGTGGTGTTAAACTGTTAACATTTTATTATTAGTGAGTAATATTAAATAGAGAGGAACTGCAGCTCAACCCTCAGAGCTGAAGCAGAGCTAGCAGGAGACAAACACTATAAGAAGATTTTTGTCTGTAGTTTGAAAATGTTTGATATGAAAATTGCTGGGAAAGGCAGTAAAAATAGGATCCTTTCAAGTCATTTGTGAGTCCTCAAAAACAGCAGTGGGATACATGTCCTATAGGCAATGCCATTTGTAAACGACTTCTGTGGGAACTATTCATAAATAAAATGTGTAGAGTTCAGAATAAAAATGATGAAACTGAAGCTTTTTCTCCTTGAACTTGTCAGTTGGAAGGAAGGATTAACTAGCAGGCCATCTCTAATACAGAGAATATAGAGGTAACTGTTAATGAGAATAAATGTATTGGGAGCTTTTTGGAGGTTTTAAGTGCCAATGTATAATCTGCAATACTCCTTAATGGCAGGGAAAAAAGGATTCAGATCGATGGGGAAAAAGGACTTGAAAATGTGGTAGTGTGTCCTCGATTTAAATTCTCAGATGATCATGCAAGAAAAAGGAAAATTGGCACAATAGATAATAAAAAATACAACCTCGAGAGGGCAAGCATTTTTCCTTAACAATAGTGAGAAAGCATGGGCAATTTTCAACAATAAAATTAAATATAGAGCTATTGAAAAATCAAATAAGGCCTTAAAGTTTACGGCAGTGACCCTGTTTCATTTGTAATAATGTTTGGAAGCTACTCTGTTCTTAAATCTGATAAATGATTCTTTGTAAGTTACAAAATTTCAGTGTCCACATGCAAAAGCCCAAAGGGACAATAGTAGAGGCAGAGATACAGCTTTTATAGTGCGTGCTAATCTCATGCAAAATATAAAGTAAGGATGTAACCCTTCTAAGATAAAGCTTTCAAAAGAGCAGAGTTTCTCCTTTGTCACACATTATGGAAAGGCAGAACTTTGAAGAATTAAACAAGCCTAGAGCAAAAAGTTGACTAATATCATAATCATCTGGATTTCAAAAACAACTTTGAGATTTTTCCTAGTAAATAAAAACAGTCTACAGGAGAAAATATGAAAGCTTAAAAGAAAGTAATAAATACAACTGTAGGTTTGAAGACCCTCATTGTCATAAATAGAGGAAATAATTGTTAAAGGATATTTTAAAATATTATTTTCAAAATGTTTTTATTTCACACAAAATTGCTTTATCGCTGTTGACTTGTTCTGTTCAGAAATATTCTCCCCTTGAAGAAAGTGAAGTGAGTTGAAATGGTATTAATTATATATATGTATGCATGCACATATGTCTGTATATCTATACAAGCATATACATATGTGCAAACACATGCCTAGACAAATGTATTAAAATGTTGCATTATATTGTAATAATTTAGAATTTACAAGCATCACATTTGAATCTTAGCCATTATTCCTATGTTTCTATTAAATTTGTCATGTTAATGCATGCCTAGGAGACTGTGGTTTGGCCTACCCTGCAACACACATTTTGAGATTTTTTATGGCACATCAGCAAGGGGGGGGGTTTATATTTTATTTTAAATTCCTTGCAAGCAG
This sequence comes from Grantiella picta, assembly GCA_013397955.1. NCBI lineage: Eukaryota > Metazoa > Chordata > Aves > Passeriformes > Meliphagidae > Grantiella > Grantiella picta. Next base: position 91,921 of record VZRM01015740.1, read on the forward strand.
GAAAAGGTCACGTTTCCTGTTACCAAAATAAAACTATACTCCTGATGTCACATTCAGTAGGACATAACGTACACCAAAATGCCATGTTAGGTTTAATACCACCATTTCCCACTCCCCACCCCAAGGTAAAAAAAAAAAAAAAAAAAAAAAAA